>JADRCH010004667.1:0-11446 GCA_019843965.1 Rhynchomys soricoides
AAAAGAACTGATTTTTGTGGGATGCTGAGACAATAGAATTGGTGCAACTTTTAAGTTAGCCTAGTGTATGGTTCCTGTATAAATACAAACAAAAAGAAAGCTTGTTATTCTCCATTAATATGTAGGATTATTATAAAATAGCTTTTGCATGTTTTGGGGTTCTATGTTAGGCTGCATTGCAAAGTATATCAATAGCATTGAGGGCATAAGTCTGTGTTTATTGAATTTCAATAATGGTTTTGAATAGATTACAGAAATTATTTTATTATATAGTAAACCTCTGAAGCAGTTATTGTCCTATTTTTCCCATACCAATTAAAATTCTTGTGGGGGAAAAAAGGAACAGTAATAAACTACTGAAGTAAGGAAAGTGATTTGATTAGATGAAGTTTGAAGCAGTATGGTATAATGATGTATTTGGCAATAGAAAAAAATCTCCAGTTTTGACTTGGGTAGGCCAAGTCCTTTCTGTTATTATCTAAATTATTGAACTTCTCTAGAACTTACTTTCTTCATGTGTAAAATGTGGAAAAATATTCATGTTGGTCAGGAGTGGGTGGTACATACTTGTGATCCTAAAAATTTGGGAAGCTGGGGCAAGATGTAGTCTGTGAGTTTGCAACTAGCTTGGTGAGTTTCAGGTTATCCTGTTTGACTGTGGTCTTGTATGATTATAGTCTTGTCACTTTAAAATCATTAATCTGATTTGAGAATTTGCAATATTCTATAAGTGTGATATAATATTATTAGGATTTTACCCATCCAAGTCAGAGGGGTAACTACCAAAGATTATAAAAGGAAGAAAGAAAAATATGTACCCAAACAAATACATGTTATATATAATTTTACCTACATTACCTAGGTATTAATTGTGCATCTGTATTGCATCCTGAGAGATTAAAGGTGTGTGGTGTGTCTTTACTCCAGCCAGATCACAAAAAACTAGGTCTTTGGATGTTATCACTTTCCAGAGCAGCCATATTGCTGGATTAAATTTCCTGTACAGTTTTCTTTATTTTTTTAAATGTCACTCTGCCAACATAAAACAAATTAACTGCTATATATTTTATAGATTATATAGAATAATGTATATTAGTAAACACAACACAACCAATGTCTCTGAGGAACATAAAAAGAATAAAGTTGCCACCACACTTAAGATTGTATTAAATTGTTGTGCCAGGGAAATGTTAGTGATTCCCCCCAAACACACACAGGAGCCAATCTGATACAACTCACAGCAGGGTCTTTATTCTATTCAAGCTTGCTCATCCACCTGCAACATACCACCATCATACACAATGGTTTTGATTATGGATAGCCCTGAATGTCTCTCAGGGCACGGCTTTATAGTAAACAGTAAGCAGGGAGATCACAGCCAAACATCTAATTGGAAAGCTATTGTGGCCTTTAACATAATTAGCTGCTGCTGAGAGTCATATCATAAATTTAACTTCTGCTCCCCTCTGCATTGGTGGTCATTAAGCAGGGATGGGCTTTTAATCTGTGGTGCAGATTTGTTGGGGGATTAACCTGGAAACACTGGTCTTGTTGGGGATTAGCCTAGAGACTGGAGCTAGATTCCAGTTTTGTTGGGGGGCAACTTGGAAACTAATGCTAGATACCAGCCTGTTAGTTTATCTGAGTTCAAACTTAGGTCAGGTTCCCTAAAATGTAGTCTGAACTTAAAAGATTTCACATCTCAAAATGACTTACTACATTGACATTTTGGAGAAAGAAGTCTTCTAACTTCTCAGCTGTACTGTTGCTTATGGATGATATAGTGCCATCCAGACAGATTGTTGGTAATGAGTTAAAATTGGCAAAGTTATATTCATTGAAGTTTTTCTAGTTATATTACAGTTTACTGTGTTTCCAAATTTTTGAAGCATTTCAGTGCCAGTTTCAGTAGCAATAATTGAAGGTGGAATGCTATGTGTCCATGTAATATTTAGTAAGACAAAAGTAGCTTATTTCCATTAATATTAAGCAACTATAATTGCACAAATAAACAATCTCAGTAATACAGTGATGGATCTCAGGAAACAAATGAGAATGCTTGTGCAAAACTGTAATCTGAAAATATTCACAGGTAGGTATACATCAAGAAAGTATAGATCAAGAAAGGTTAGTCTGATGTATTGAATTATAGATGTCATTTCTTACCTTCTTTCTATGGAATTATTCTTTCACCATATTATCACAGAGTAGTTTAATAATATTTCCTTATTTTTTGGATTTTATTTGTCCATTCATTTTTAATTGACCAATAAAACATTAGCTGATATGACAATAAAAATGCTTGAACTATTCTGTTATGATTTGTTGACATTTCATAACCTGTTCTCAGAGACAAAAAAAGTCATAGATAATATACTGCCTTTTCTTCTTGATTTCAGAATGATAAAATGAAATTAAAATTTCATAAAATTTCTCCATTTACATTAAGTAAGGTCCATTTGGACAACTACTAGTTACTAGTTGAGTGAACCCAAAATCTGTAAAAAAACCTAAGCCACTGAAAAATTGGAAATTTTGTCATGAAATATTATTGTAGAAATAAATATCTAGTATAATTACCCTGAAAAGAAAGCTGAGGGAAATGTGAAACACAAAAAAGATAATTTGAAAATACACAGGAAATTAAAGACTACTGGGTATATAAATGATAACCTTCACAGTAGTCACAAATAATATAAAATATCTTGGTGTCATTCTAAGCAAGCAAGTGAAAGACCTATATGAGAAGAACTTCAAGTCTCTGAAGAAAGAAATCGAAGAAGACCTCAGAAAATGGATAGATCTCCTATGCTAATGGATCAGCAGGATTGACAGAGTTAAATGGCAATCTTACGAAAAGCAAACTACAGATTCAGTGCAATCCCCATCCAAATTCCAACTTAATTCTTTACAGAGATAGAAAAATTAATTCTCAAGTTCATCTGAAATAACAAAAAAACCAGGATAGTAAAAACTATTCTCAACAATAAAAGAACTTCTGGGGGAATCACCATCCCTGACCTCAAACTGTAGTTCAGAGCAATAGTGATAGAAACTGCATGGTACTGGTACAGAGACAGTCAGGTTGATCAATGGAATAGAATTGAAGACCCAGAAATAAACCCACACATTGATGGATACTTGATATTTGTCAAAGAATCCAAAACCATACAGTAGAAAAAACAGCAATTTCAATAAATTGATTCATTATTATATTCATGTAAGCATGGAAACATTGCCATATTTAAGTTTCAAATTTATTTGTTTGTTTGAAATTATTTACTAAGGTGAAAAGATTATATATCAGTTTTGATACATGTCAACACTCCACTTGCTGCCAGATAACATACCATATTTTCTGTATGGACTCAGATATTGCTGAAATAAAAATTTAAAACAATAGTTTATAATTGCTAAAAGGATCATTGAAATTCATATACATAAAATCAGTGGATTGAAACAATACATTTTGTCATTCTGAGTATGCTTAGCAGCTTTTGTTTTTAGCTATGTTTATGAAGATCAACATACTTTAAAAATATTACTGAATATAGCTGAAATTGTTTTTGTATTTTAGTCAGATTCAGAACTGATCATAGTATGTAATACATCTTCATATAATTTTATACCAAATAGTAGATAATGCTGACAAAATCTCTATTTTTATTTTCTCTGTTTTAAATTCAAACTCAAAGTGATACATTTCCCATATAATATACTATGTGTAACAAATATAAAATACTTTGCTTCTCAAGCAAAATAATCAATAAAGAGAACAATAATTCCCAGATGTTTTTTATGTTGACATGCTATGCATATGTGTATAAATACTGTTTTATTACATTAATTCACATTACTAATCTAAATAGTTACCACATGATAGAAATGTAAATTATAAGAGTTTATTGTACCTATTTGTCTATTTATGTATCTTTTCTTACAATGATAGATGTATATGACTATTTGACTTGCCAAAAATTCCATATTTTATTTCAATAATACAAACTATTAATAAATTATTTTAAAAATGTAAATGCAATGTTTTAACAATACTTTAATTGATTATTTATATTGCATTTCAAACATTCCCGTCCTCCCCATCTCCTCCCGCATCCTGTGTCCATTCCAATTCTACCTAATTTATGTTATCACTGTGTTCTGATGGCACAGGCATGTGCACTGTTGCATTATTTTTTTTATTAGTATTACTTTATTTACATTCCAAATGTTTTACCTTTGGAAACTCCCTATCCGGTCCCTGCTCCCCCTGCCTCTATAAGGGTACACCCCCACCCACCCACTCCTGTCTTCCCTCCTAAGCATTCCCCTACACTGGGGCATTAAAAACCCTCAGATCTAAGGGCTTCTCTTCCCACTGATATTCATCAAGTCCCTCCTTTGCCACATATGCGGCTAGCACCATGGGTCCCTCCATGTGTATTCTTTGGTTGGTGATCCAGTCTCCAAAAGCCCCGGGAGGTCTGGGCAGTTGACAGTTGCATCCTCCATGGGGCTGTAAATCCCCTTAGCTCCTTCAGTACCTTCTCCAACTCCTCCATCCAGGACCCCACTCTCAGTCCAATGGTTAGCTATGAGCATTCCACTTCTGTATTTGTCAGGCTCTGGCAGAGCCTCTTAGGAGACAGCTTATCATGCTTTCAACAGCAAACACTTCCCAGCATCAACAATAACATCAGGGTTTAATGGCTGTACATGGTATGTATCACCAGGTGGGACACTCTCTGGAAGGCCTTTCCTTGAGTCTCTGCTCCAAAATTTGTCACAATATTTCCTCCTGTGAGTGTTTTGTTCACCCTTCAAAGAAACACGAAAACATCCACATTTTGGTGTTCATTCTTCTTAGGCTTTGTATGGTCTGTGAATTGAATCTAGGGTATTCTAAACTCTTGAACTAATATCCATTTATCAGTGAGTACATACCATGTTTGTTCTTTTGTGACTGAGTTACCTTACTCAGGATGAATTTTCAAGTTCCATCCATTCTCCTGTGAGTTTCATGAAGTCATTGTTTTTAATAGCTGAGTAGAATTCCATTGTGTAAATGCACCATATTTTCTGTATCCATTCCTCTGTTGAGGGACATCAGGGTTGTTTCCAGTTTCTGGCTATTATAAATATGGCTGCTATGAACATAGTGGAGCATGTGTCCAGATTACATGTTGGAGCATCTTCTTGGTATTTGCCCAGGAGTGGTATAGCTGGGTCCTCAGTTAGTACTATGTACAATTTTCTGAGGATCAGCAAACTGATTTCCAGAGTGGTTGTACCAGCCAACAGCAATGGAGGGGTGTTCCTCTTTCTCCACATCCTCACCAACATCTGCTGTCACCTGAGTTTTTGATCTTAGCCATTCTGGCTAGTGTGAGTTAGAATCTCAGGATTGTTTTGACTTGCATTTCCCTGATGACTAAGGTTGTTGAACATTTCTTTAGGTGCTTCTCAGCCCTTGGAGTTTCCTTAATTGAGGATTCTCTGTGTAGCTCTGTTCCCCATTTTAAAATAGGGATATTTGGTTCTGTGGATTCTAACTTCTTGAGTTTTTTGTATATATTGGATTTTAGCCTTCTGTAGGGTGTAGGAATGGTGAAGATCTTTTTCTGATGTTGGTTGCTGTTTGTCCTATTGACAGTGTCCTTTGCCTTACAGAAGCTTTGCAATTTTATGAGGTCCCATTTGTCAATTCTTAGTCTTAGAGCATAAGCCATTGGTGTTATATTCAGCAGCTTTCCCTCTGTGCCAATGTGTTTGAGAATTTTGGCCACTTTCTCTTCTATATGATTCAGTGTATCTGGTTTTATGTGATGGTACTTGATCCACTTGTACTTGATCTTTGTACAAGGCAATAGGAATGGATCAATTTGCATTCTTCTGCATGTTGACAGCCAGTTAAACCAGCATCATTTGTTGAAAATGCTGTCTTTTTTCCCACTGGATGGCTTTAGTTCCTTTGTTGAAGATCAAATGACTGTAGGTGTGTGGGTTCATTTCTGGGTTTTCACTTCTATTCCAGTGATCTACTTGCCTATCACTGTACCAGTATCATGCAGTTTTTATCACTATTGCTCTGTAGTACAGCTTGAAGTCAGGGATGCTGACTCCCACAGAACTTCTTTTATTGTTGACAATTTTTTCTATACTGGGATTATTGTTATTCCAAATGAATTTGAGAGTTGCCCTTTCTAAGTCTATGAAGAATTGATTTGGAATTTTTATGAGGATTGCATTGAATCTGTAGATTGCTTTCGGCAGGATGGCCATTTTAACTATATTAATCCTCTCAATCCATGAGCATGATAGATCTTTCCATGTTCAGAGGTATTCTTCGATTTTTTTCTTCAGAGACTTGAAGTTCTTGTCATACAGATCTTTCACTTGTTTGGTTAAAGTCACACCAAGATACTTTATATTGTTTGTGACTATTGTTAAGGGTGTCATTTTCCTAATTTCTTTCTCAGCCTATTTACCCTTTGAGTATAGGAAGGCTACTGATTTGTTTGAGTTAATTTTATATCCAGCTACTTTGCTGAAGTTGTTTATCCACTGTAGGAGTTCTCTGGTTGAGTTTTTGGGATTATGTCAACATATGATCATATTATCTGCAATTATTTTGATTTCTTTCTTTCCAAATTGTATCTATTTGACCTCCTTTTGTTGTCTAATTACTCTAGCTAGAACTTCAAAGGCTACATTGAATAGATAGGGAGAGAGAGTGGGTAGCCTTGTCTGGTCCCTGATTTTAATGTGATTGCTTCAAGTTTCTCTCCATTTAGTTTGATGTTGGCTACTGGTTTGCTGTATATTGCTTTTTCTATGTTTAGGTATGGGCCTTGAATTCTTGATCTTTCCAAGACTTTCAACATGAAAAGATGTTGAATTTTGTCAAATGCTTTTTCAGCATCTAATGAAAGGACAATGTATTTTTTTTTTTACCTCAAGTTTGTTCATGTAGTGGATTACAGTGATGGATTTCCGGGTATTGAACCATCCCTGCATCCCTGTGATGAAGCCTACTTAGTCTTGGTGAATGATCATTTTGACGTGTTCTTGGATTCGGTTTGTGAGAATATTATTGAGTGTTTTTACATAAATATTCATAAGGGAAATTGGTCTGAAGTTTTCTTTTATTGTTGGGTCTTTGTGAGGTTTTGTTATCAGTGTAACTGTGGTCTCATAGCATAAATTGGGTAGTATTCTTTCTTTTTCTATTTTGTGGAATAGATTGAAGAGTATTGGTGTTAGTTCTTCTTTGAAGGACTGATAGAATTCTGCACTAAACCTATCTGCTCCTGGGGTTTTATTGGTTGGGAGACTTTTAATGACTGATTCTATTTCTTTAGGGGTTATGGGACTGTTTATATGGATTATATGATCCTGACTTAACTTTGTATTTGGTATCTGTGTAGAAACTTGTCCATTTCATCTAGATTTTCCAATATTTTTTGTATAAGCTTTTTTTTAAAAAAAATCTTGATTCTTCTTCTTCTTCTTCTTCTTCTTCTTCTTCTTATTATTATTATTATTATTATTTTTTTTTTTTTGCAGTACAACACGGATCATTTTATTTTTTTTTATTTTTTCATTTTTTAAATGTTTTTCAACATATTGGCTTGCCAATTCATCTTTTTTAAAAAATTTTTGATACTTTATTTACATTTCAAATGTTTCCCCCTTTCCAGATCTCCCCTTTGGAACCTCCCTATTCCCAATGTCCTCCCCCTGCCTTAATGGGGTGTTCCCCCACCCACCCACTCTCATCTTCCCTCCTTGACATTTTCCTATATTGAGGCATCTAACACCCTCAGGCCTAAGGACCTTTGCTCCCCCTGATGTCTAACAAGACCCTCCTCTGCCACATATGTGGCAAGCACCGTGGGTCCCTCCATGTGTATTCTTTGGTTGGTGATTTATAAGATATTGTAGTAGGATCTGGTGATATTTTGAATTTCCTCTGGTTCTGTTGTTATATCTACCTTTTCATTTCTGATTCTGTTAATTTGGTTAATGTCTCTGTGCCCTCTAGTTAGTCTAGCTAAGAGTTTATCTTGTTGATTTTCTCAATGAACTAACTCCTTGTTTTGTTGATTCTTTATATAGCTCTTTTTGTTTCTACTTGGTTTATTTCAACCCTGAGTTTGATTATTTCCTGTTGTCTACTACTCTTGGGTATATTAGCTTCTTTTTGTTCTAGAGCTTTCAGGAGTGCTCTTAAGCACTGCATTCATTTTGTCCTATAAGTTTGGGTATTTTATGCCTTCATTTTCATTAAATTATAAAAGGCCTTTAATTTCTTTATTTCTTCCTTTACCAAGTTATAAATAAGTAGAGCATTGGTCAGCTTCCATGTGTATGTGGACTTTCTGTTGTTTTTGTTGCTATTGAAGACCATCTTTAATCCATAGTGATAGGATAGGAAGCATGGCATTATTTCAATCTTCTTATATCTATTGAGGTTTGTTTTGTGAATGATTATATGGCCAATTTTGGAGAAGGTACCATGAGGTGCTAAGAAGAAGGTATATTCTTTTGATTTAGAATAAAATGTTCTATAGATATCTGTTAAATCCATTTGGTCCATAACTTCTGTTAGTTTCACTGTATCTCTGTTTAATTTGTATTTTCAACATCTGTCTATTTATAAGAGAGGGGTGTTAGAGTCTCCCACTATTATTGTGTGAGGTACAATGTGTGCTTTGAGCTTCAGTGAAGTTTCTTTCATGAATGTGGGTCCCCTTGTATGTGGAACAATGTTGTTCAGAATTGAGAGTTCTTCTGGGTAGATTTTTTCCTTTGATGAATATGAAGTGTCCCTCCTTATCTTTTTTGATGACTTTTGGTTGAAAGTTGATTTTATCTGATACTCAAATGGCTACCCCAGCTTGTTTCTTGGGACCATTTGCTTGGAAAATTGTTTTCCAGCCATTTACTCTGAGGTAGTGTTTGTCTTTAACATGGAGGTGCATTTCTTGTATGCAGCAAAATGCTGAGTACTCTTTATGTATCCAGTCTGTTAGTCTATGTCTTTTTATTGGGTAATTGAGTCCACTGATGTTAAGAGATATTAAGAAATGGTGATTGTTGCTTCCTGTTATTTTTGTTCTTAGAGGTGTAATTATGTTTTTTGTAGCTATCTTCTTTTGGGTTTGTTGAAAGAAGATTATTTTCTTGCTTTTTCTAGGGTGTACTTTCTCTCCTTGTGATGGTGTTTTCTATCTATTATCTTTTGAAGGGCTGGATTTGTGGAAAAATGTTGTGTAAATTTGGTTTTCTCATAGCATATCTTGGTTTTTCCATCTATGGTAATTGAGAGTTTTGCTGGGTATAGTAGCCCTGGCTAGCATTTGTGTTCTCTTAGGGTCTGTATGAAATCTGCTCAGTATCTTCTAGATTTCATAGTCTCTGGTGAGAAGTCTGGTGCAATTCTCACAGGTCTGCCTTTATATATTACTTGACCTTATCCCCTTACTGCTTTTAATATTCATTCCTTGTTTTTGTGCATTTGGTGTTTTGACTATTATGTGACAGGAGGAATTTATTTTCCGGTCCAATCTGTTTGATGTTCTGTAGGCTTCTTGAACGTTTATATTCATCATTTTCTTTAGGTTAGGGAATTTTTTTTCTATACTTTTGTTGAAGATATTTACTGGCCCTTTAATTTGGGAATCTTCTCTGCTATACCTATTATCCTTATGTTTGGTCTTCTCATTGTGTTCTGTTTTTCCTGGATGTTTTGGGTTAGGGGCTTATTGCATTTTGCACTTTCTTTGACTGTTGTGTCAATGTTTACTGTGGTATTTTTTTGCACCTGAGATTCTCTCTTCTATCTCTTATATTCTGTTGGTGATGCTTGTATCTATGACTCCTGAACTCTTTTCTACATTTTCTCTCTCCAGGGTTGTCTCCCTTTGTGATTTCTTTATTGTTTGTATTTATACTTTTAGATCCTAGTTGGTATTGTTCTGTTCCTTCGACTGTTTGGTTGTATTTTCCTGTAATTCTTTAAGGGACTTTTTGTTTCCTCTTTAAGGGCTTCTAGCTGTTCACTTGTGTTCTCTTGTATTTATTTAAGGGAGTTATTTATTTCCTTCTTAAAGTCTTCTATCAACAAAATGAGATGTGATTTTAAATCTGAGTCTTGCTTTTCTGGTGTGTTGGGGTAACCAGAGCTTGCTGTGTTGGGAGAATTGGGGTCTGATGATGCCAAGTAGCTTGGGTTTCTGTTCCTTATGTTCTTGCCCTTGCCTTTCACCATCTGGTTATCACTGTTGTTAGCTGGTCTTGCTCTTTCTGACTGTGGCTTATCCATCCTGCAAGCCTTTGTGTCATTACTCCTTGGAGACCAGCTCTCTCTGAGAGGAATTTGGGTTTGGAGACCTGCAGTACGGGGTCAGCTCTGGGGGGCAGACAGAAACCAGAATGATTCTGTCCCTATCTGTTCCTTGGTTCCTGTGTCCTGATAGCTCTGCTATGTTCCCTCTTCAGCTAGGAATTTGAACAGACACAGGGTAATCTAATATATTTGGTCACTTTTCATGATAAATTCATGATAATAACTTCCAATATTTGATATTTTATCACAATATATTTATTTTCACTATGAAATTTCCATAGAGGCAAACCTACATACTTTTTAAACAGATGCTTATATTTATTTAGTTATTGTACCAGTGTCTGTACATGTGGACATGTGCTTGTGCATGAGAATGTACCTGCATGTCATGGCACAACTACAGATATCAAAGGAAAAATTGAAGGAGTCGGTTGTCTTTTCCTCTAATTTTTGGAACTCGACCTCATATTCTCATGCAAACACTCTTATCATATGAGCTATATCACCTATTCACAAAAGCTTATCATCTATTTTTAAATTTGTTGTTTAGGCAAAAACTTTACCTGGTTCCATAGCTGACTCAATTATTAAACAAATGAAAAATCTGTACAAGATGAATGGTTTGAAAATTACAAGATTTTTACTTTGAACATGTGAAATGTTCAAAGTGCTGTGGGCACTATGACATATTTACCATCATTGTCAGCACCAACTTAAGCTAAAAATACATAAAACCCAAATTATATTGCAAAATAACGTATGCAAAAGCCAACTCACAGTAGTCCTGTCACAATGATTTGAATGAAATTTTCTTCATTGCTCAATAGTATCTAATATTTGAACAGTCAGTCCCCAGTTGGTGATGCTGTTTGAGGAGGCTTAGGAGACATGGTCTTGTTGGAAGAAATATGGCACTCAACACAGGCTTTGAGATTAAAAGCCCAGGCTGTATTTTGTCCAGTTTGCTTTTGTAATCCCTGTTAGTAGTTTAAGATGTGAGCATTCACCATTCTCTGGCTACCATTATGCCCAGAGTTTAGTTTATTACTGTGCCTTCCTGACATGATAGACTGGTATCCCTCTATAAATTTAAGCCCA
>JADRCH010004678.1:0-10388 GCA_019843965.1 Rhynchomys soricoides
CATCAGAAGGACATGTCTCAGACCCCTCCAGTGCAGACAGAGGAAGAATAATGTGTTTTTATTCAAGGTCAGCTGACCCCTTTGGTGTACCATTAATGCCAGGGGCTACTATGGTTAGAGAAAATAATGTTAACAAGGCCCACTTTAGAAGATTTTCCAACTGCGTGTCAGCCCCCTTGAAGTTATTGGTTAGTTTATTTCTGAGGGGACATGACTTGATGGAGTTATTGGTTGGAGGCATAAATTGTCCTGGTTCTAGAAGGGTGTATCTGAGGCTCCATTGTGACTTCAACGATGCTATTGCATGCTGATAGTAAAAGGGCTATGTTTGTGGCCTTCTTAGGACTTTGTCGAGGTCTGAAGTCCTTTGCTTATCATGTCTTATGTCTCAGGACCTCTTGTGATACCTTTGTTCTGAAGTGGTAACTCTGAGGTCAATTTGAGCAACTAATGAATGTGTGAGGTTTCTGGGTTCTCGAAGGAATTTTATGTTAATATTCCCTTGAACACTGAAGAGGTTTTTGACACATTTGATGTTAAGAGGGCACATATGAAACCCCCTTGAGTTATTGGTGAAAGCTGTGAAGCACATTGGTTCTAGATAGGTAAGATTAAGGTCACTTAGGCTATTCAAGAAGATCTGAGGATCCCTGGTTCAGAGTTCAGGCAGATCAGAAGCCCCCTTGGTCCATAAAGTAGTTTGGAAGGTCAGTGGTTCTTAAGCGGTAGGTCTGAACCTTACTTGACCATGCCTGGGGTGCATTTGGCTTCCTGGTTTAGACAGAGTATGCCTGAGGACCCCTTGAGCCCTTGAGAATGATTTGAGCTCCACTTGAGGCACTGAAGAAAGTGTGAGTCTTCCTGGTTCTGTATTAGAACCACAATTTGAAGGACCCGTGGACAGATTGAGAATGTTGGCATATCCACAAACTATTAAGGATACCATTCTTTAGAGACGAAAGTCTCATATCATGTTCGGGAAAGCAGAAATGCCAATGACTCTTGTTCAAGGGGAAGATCAACAGTCAATTTGGAGAGTACAGGAAGCCTGAATATTTCCTTATCCAGTATTCATGGGAACCTAGACTAGCCATATCATGTAGGCCAGGCAGCAGTTAATCAACATGCTAAGAGGCAGTTCCCAGCTAGTTCTCCTGATAAATCAGCTGCTTACTTTTGAACATGGCATGGCTTTCTTATTTCTGCTGACCAACTTTAAGGTATATATCTTGGGTTTATGACTTTGCTGACTACTCTTAGGCACTAGGACCTCAGGCACCCGGGTCCTGTTCTTTGGACAGGAGCCATGAGGTCAAAGGATCAGAATAAGATGCACTCAGGGCACCTTAGGTCGAGGGAGTTGATTTGTCACCAATTAAGTCAGATGAAGTAGGTCTAGGTCCTCACTTGTCAGAAGAAACATGTTATTCTCCATGAGGAGCAAAATGTATAGCATTGTCTTCTGGCTACAAATTGTGAGCTACTCTTAATCAAAGGGGGATACTTGCCCGGTATTTATAGTCAGAGGGGCCTATCCAATGCCACAGTGGGCATCTGAGGCACCTAGGAGTAGAAGTTGTAAGTTTGATAAATGGTTGATGAGAAGAAAAAGTCCTAAATACTGTTGTTCATATGGGGCACAGAATGGGAAAACATGAGGAGAGCTTGTGGGAAAACAAAACAAAATAACAGCTCTGCCTGGGCCACCAGGGCTCCATAGCCAAATAGCACTGGGAGAAAGCTAGCATCCCAGGAGTGTAGAAAAGCCTGTGAGAGGGGGTAAGAGGACTAACACTGCTCAGCAGGACTTGCCCAGAATCCTTGGGACATAGGGACTGAGGAAGAGCAAGTTGGAAGGAGCCTTCTGGTTTCAATCTGTGGCAGGAGACCTCTGCCTGGGCCACCAGGACTCCATAGCCAAATAGCGCTGGGAGAAAGATAGACACCCAGGAGGGTGGGCAAGCCTGTCTGCTCAGAGGGACCCACCTGGAATACCCAAGACACAGGGATTGAGGAGTGGTCTTCTGGTTTCTATTGGTGGCTGAGGAGCTGATCCTGTGACGCAAGGCTCCATACTCAAATAATGAAATGTGAGAGCTGATATCCCAGGAGTGTCAAGATACCTTCAAGCACAGGCAAGACCATCAATTCTTTTCAAATTCACTAGACCAAGAGGGACCTTTGCTGAGTCTTCAGGACACAGGAAACAAGAGACAGTTGGGGACTAGATCCTTCTGGTTTCTGTCTGCACCCCAGAGCTGACCCTGTACCACAGCTCTCCAAACCCAAATTCCTCTCAGAGAGAACTGATCTTCAAGGAGTATTGAAAGCTAGGCTTGCAGGAAAGACAAGCCACTGTCAGAGAGAGTAAGACCAGCTAATACCAGAGATAACCAGATGATGAAAGGAAAGGGCAAGAGCATAAAGAACAGAAACCAAGGCTACTTGGCATCATCAGAACTCAGCTTTCCCACCACAGCAAGCCCTGGATACCCCAACACACAAAAAAAGGAAGACTCACACTTAAAATCATATCTCATGATCATGGTAAAAGATTTTAAGAAGGAAATAAACAACTCCCTTAAAGAAATAGAGGAGAACACAGGTAAACAACTAGAAGCTCTTAAAGAGGAAATACAAAAATTTCTTTAAACATTACAGGAAAACACAATCAAACAGAGAAAGGAAATGAACAAAACCATCCGGGAACTAAAAATAGAAATAGGAAAAATAAAGTAATCACAAAGAGAGAAAATCCGGGAGTTAGAAAATCTAGGAAAGAAATCAGGAGTCATAGATGCAAGAATCACCAACAGAATACAAGAGATAAAAGAGAGAATCTCACGTGCGGAAGATACCATAGAAAACATTGACATAACAGTCAAAGAAAACACAAAATACAAAAATCTCCTAACCCAAAACACCAAGATACAATGAGAAGACAGAACCTGAATATAATAGGTATGGAGGAGAGTGAACATTCCCAACGTAAAAGACCAGTAAATATCTTCCAAAAAATCATAGAAGAAAACTTCCTTCACCTACAGAAAGAGAGGAACATAAGGATACAAGAAGCCTACAGAACTCCAAATAGATTGGACCAGAAAAGAAATTCCTCCCATCACATTATAGTCAAAACACCAAATACACAAAATAAGGGAAGAATATTAAAAGCAGTCAGGGAAAAAGGACAAGTAATATATAAAAGCAGACCTATTAGAATTACACCAGACATCTCACCAGAGACTATGAAAGCTAGAAGATCCTGGGCAGATCTCATACAGACTCAAAGAGAACACAAATGCCAACCCAGACTGCTATACACAGCGAAACTCTCAATAATCATAGATGGTGAAACCAAAATATTCTATGAAAAATCAAAATTTGCACAGTATGTTTCCACAAACCCAGCCCTTCAAATAATAGATGGAAAACGCCAACTTAAGGAGGGAAACTACACCCTACAAAAAGCAAGAAAGTAATCTTTCAACAAACTCAAAAGTAGATAGCCACACAAACATAAAAATAACATCGAAAATAACAGAAAGCAACAATCACTATTTCTTAATATCTCTTAACATCAGTGGTCTCAACTCCCCAATAAAAATACATAGAATGACAGACTGGATCCATAAACAGGACCCAGCATTTTGCTGCATCCAGGAAATGCACCTGTGTGTTAAAGACAAACACTACTTCAGAGTAAAAGGCTGGAATACAGTTTTCCAGGCAAATGATCCCAAGAAACAGGCTGGAGTAGCCATTCTATTATCAGATAAAATCAACTTTCAACAAAAGTCATCAAAAAAGATAAGGAAGGACACTTCATACTCATCAAAGAAAAAATCTGCCAAGAAGAACACTCAATGCTGAACATCTATGCCCTGAATGCAAGTACACCCACATACATAAAAGAAACTTTACTAAAACTTAAAGCACACATTGCACCTCAAACAACAATAGTGGCAGACTTCAACACCCCACTATTATCAATGGACAGATCTTGGAAACACAAACTAAACAGAGACACAGTGAGACTAACAGATGCTATGCACCAAAAGGATTTAACAGATATCTATAGAACATTTCATCCTAAATCAAAAGATTATACCATCTTCTCAGCACCTCATGGTACCCTCTCCAAAATTGATCATATAATTGGACCCAAAACAAATCTCAACAGATATTAGAAGATTGAAATAACCCCATGCCTCCTACCAGATCACCACAGATTAAGGTTGGTCTCCAAGGGCAACAATAACAGAAAGCCCACACACACATGGAAGGTAAACAACGCACTACTCAATGATAACTTGGTCAAGGAAGAAATAAAGAAAGAAATTAAAGACTTCCTAGAATTTAATGAAAATGAAAGTACAACATACCCAAACCTATGGGACACAATGAAAGCAGTGTTAGGAGGAAACCTCATAGCTCTGAATGCCTCCAAAAAGAAACTGAAGAGAGCATATACTAGCAGCTTAACAGTTCACCTGAAACCTCTGGGGAAAAAAAGAAGCAAATACACCCAAGAGAAGTAGAAGGCAGGAAATAATCAAATTAAGGGCTGAAATCAACCAGTGGAAACTAAAAGAACTATACAAAGAATCAACAAAACCAAGAGCTGGTCCTTTGAGATAATCAATAAGATATATAAACTCTTAGCCAGACTAACCAGAGGGCACAAAGACAGTATCCAAATTAACAAAATTAGAAATGAAAAGGGAGATATGATTATAGTTTCTAGGAAATTCAAATATTCATCAGATCTTACTATGAAAGCCTACACTCAACAAAATTGGAAAATATGGATGAAATGAACAAGTTTCTAGAAAGATACCAAATACCAAAGTTAAGTCAGGATCAGATAAACCATCTAAACAGTCCCATAACCCCTAAAAAAATAGAAGCAGTCATTAAAAGTCTTCCAACCAAAAAAAAAAAAAAAAAAAACCCAGGACCCATTGGGTTTTGTGCAGAATTCTATCAGACTGTCAAAGAAGACCTAATACCAATACCCTTCAAATATTCCACTAAACAGAAACAGAAGAAACATTGTCCAATTCATTCTATGAGGCCACAGTTACAATGATACTAAAAACTCACTAAGACTCAACAACAACAAAAAAACTTCAGACCAATTTCCATTATGAATATCGATGCAAAAATACACAAAAAATTATCTGAAACTGGATCCAAGAACACATCAAAACGATCATTCACCATGATCAAGTAGGCTTCATCCCAGGGATGCAGGGAAGGTTCAATACCTGGAAATCCATCAATGTAATCCACTACATAAACAAACTCAAAGAAAAAACCACATGGTCATTTCTTTAGATTCTGAAAAAGCATTTGACAAAAATTCAGCATCCCTTCATGATAAAAGTCTTGGAAAGATCAGGAATTCAAGGACCATACGTAAACATAGGAATAGCAATATACAGCAAATGAGTGGCCAATATCAAACTAAATGGAGAGAAACTCGAAGCAATCCCTCTAAAATCAGGAACTAGGCAAGGCTGCCTTCTGTCTCCCTATCTACTCAATATACTACTTGAAGTTCTTGCTAAAGCAATCAGACAACTAAAGGAGGTCAAAGGATACAATTTGTAAAGGAAGAAATCAAAATATCACTATTTGCAGATGATAAGATGGTGTACTTAAATGACCAGAAAAACTCCACCAGAGATCTGCTACAGGTGATAAACAACTTCAGCAAAGTGGCTGGATACAAAATTAACTCAAGCAAATCAGTAGCCTTCCTATACTCGAAGGATAAACAGGCTGATAAAGAAATTAGAGAAATGACACCCTTCACAATTGTCACAAACAACATAAAGTATCTTGGTGTGACTCTAACCAAACAAGTGAAAGATCTGTATGACAAGAACTTCAAGTCCCTGAGAAAAGAAATCAAAGAAGAGGTCAAAAGATGGAAATATCTCCCATGCTCATAAATTGGCAGGATTAATATAGTTAAAATGGCCATCCTGCTGAAAGCAATCTACAGATTCAGTGCATTCTCCTTCAAAATTCCAACTCAATTCTTCATAGACCTAGAAAGAGCAATTCTCAAATTCATATGTAATAACAAAAAAAAAAAAAAAAACCAGAACAGCAAAAACTATTCTCAACAATAAAAGGACTTATGGGGGAATCAGCCTCCCTGACATCAAGCTGTACTACAGAGCAGTAGTGATAAAAACTGCATGGTATTGGTAAAGTGACAGGCAGGTATATCAATGGAATAGAATGGAAGACCCAGAAATGAACCCACACACTTATGGTCACATGATCTTTGACAAAGGAGCTAAAACCATACAGTGGACAACATCTTCAACAAATGGTACTGGTTCAACTGGAGGTCTACATATAGAAGATTGTGAATTGATCCATTCCTATCTCCCTGCACAAAGCTCAAGTCCAAGTGGATCAAGGACCTCCACATAAAACCAGATACACTGAATCTAACAGAAGAGAAAGTGGGCAAAAGTCTCGAACACATGGGCACAGGGCAAAAGTTCAATCACAGAACACCAATGGCTTGTGCTCTAAGATCAGGAATCTACAGATGGGACCTCATAAAATTACAAAGCTTCTGTAAGGCAAAGGACACTGTAAGTAGGACAAAAGGGCAACCTACAGATTGGAAAAAGATCTTTACCAATCCTACGTCTGATAGAGGGCTAATATCCATTGTATGCAAAGAGCTCAAGAAGCTAGACTCCAGTGATCCAAATAACCGTATCAAAAATGGGGAAGAGAGCTAAACAGAGAATTTTCAACTGAGGAAACCCGAATGCCCTGAGAAGCACCTAAAGAAATGTTCAACATTCTTAGTCATCAGTGAAATGCAAATCAAAACAACCCTGAGATTTCCCCTCAAACCAGTCAGAATGGCTAAGATAAAAAAACTCAGGTGACAGCAGATGTTGGTGAGGATGTGGTGAAAGAGGAACACTCCTCCATTGCTGGTGGGAATGCAAGTTGATACAAAATCTCTGGAAATCAGTTTGGCGGACCCTCAGAAAAATGAACATAATACTACCTGAGGATCCAGCTATTCCACTCCTGGGCATATACCCAGAAGATGCTCCAAAATATATAAAGACACATGTTCCAGTATGTTCATAGCAGCCATATTTATAATAGCCAGAAGGTGGAAACAACCCAGATGTCCCTCAACAGAGGAATGGATACAGAAAATGTGGTACATTTACACAATGAAATACTACAAAGCTACGAAAAACAATGACTTCATGAAATTAACAGACAAATGAATGGAACTTGAAAATCCTGAGTGAGGTAGCTCAGTCACAAAACAATGAACATGGTATGTATTCACTGTTAATTGGTAATTAGCCCAAAGTTCGAAATACCCAAGAGTCACTTCACAGCAACAGTAGGGCTGGGAGTGAAGTCCCAGATGGAAGACTTGGAGAAGGGAATGAAGGAGCTGAGGGAGTTTTCATCCCCAGGAAGTCAGCAACAGTGTCAACTGGCCTGACCCCCCTATACTCTTGGAGAATCATCCACCAACTAAAGAATACACATGGAGGGACCAATAGTGCTGGCCACATATGTGGCAGAAGAGGGTTTTATTAACCATCAGGGGGGGAAGAGGCCCTTAGACCTGAGGGTTTAAGATACTCCAGTATAGGAGATTACCAAGGAGGGATGATGAGCATGGATGGGTGGGCAGGTGGGGAAATACCCCCATAGTGGCAGGGGAGGGGGGAGGAAATGGGAGGTTCCAAAGGGGAGATCTGGAAATGGGGAAACATTTGAAATGTAAAAAAAAGGTATGAACAAAAAAGAACTGAAACTGTCATAGGAAGAGACAGTAGGGCCCAGGCCACCCTCTTGAGATAGATGGCCTTACAGGTTCCATTTGTCAAGCCAGGAAACTCTGATGCCTCCTTGGGCAGAAGGCCTAAATCGGATGCTTATTAGAGCAGAACTTGAAGGTCTGACCCACTCTTGATTAGAAGACACACTTCTGAATTCTCTTTTGTCATAAAAAGAATCTCTGAGGCCCAGTTTCTTAGATGGAGCCTTTGAGGGGCCTACTCTTTCCGCCTGAACCATTCTGAGGCTGCCTGAAACAGGGGGGACATATCCAATGTCACTCTGGTGAGAACTGGAAAGTCTCAGGCCACATTGGTCAGATTGAGAAGGTCTGATAGCTCCTTCAGGGGAGAAGAAAGAACTACACTTACCCTTTTGCAGTGGGATCCGTTTGGGATCGCTTCAGACATTATGTATAAATCTGTGGCCTCCTAGGACAGAATGGTCACAAAGTGGGTACCCAAATTCATATTGGAATGCTATGTCTTTCCCTTGGTAAGAGAGAGAAGATCTCACATCCCTTGCTTGAGATATGTGTCTGATTTCTCCTTGGTTAACAGGGAATGATGTGGCACTCCCTTTTGGAACTGGTGGAGGTATGAATCCCCATAGGAAAGGAACCAAAGCCATAGGCTTCTTCTTGGCACTAATGGAAGGTTTCTCTCCCTCTCGGACAATAAGAGCATGTTTTGAGCCCTCCTCAGTAGAAACGTGGTGGCTGATAACTTCTTGGGGTTATGAGGGTTTGACACCACCATGGGGATTGTCTTCATCTGGAGATGACTCAATGCCTTCTTGATCTGCAGGAGAAGATTTTAGGGCTTCTTGGGTATCAGGGGCATTCCTCTGTCTTCTCCTGGTAGAAGCGGAGTGTCTGGGAATCCCAGGAGGAGAGGTGGAATGCCTGAAGCTCTCTTCATGAGAGAGAGTCATTGGCATGCCCTCTTCTGTAGAAAAGGAGGATGCTATGCCCTCTTGGGGAGTAGCATTTGGTTTCTTATCATTTTTGGAAGATGAAGAATGTCTGAGACCTCTTTTTGAAAAAGAGGATGGTTTACCACTCTCATGTTGTGAATGGGAGGCTTGAGTATCCCTTCAGTCAGAAGCGTACTTTTTTGATGTAGTTTTGGTAGACTTGGACAGTCTGTAAATGCCTTGGTGAGATGGAAGACTTCTGAGGCCCTCCTCATGAGATTGTGAGGATCCACAGGTTTCCTTAGCAGAATCAGAAGTGGTGAGGTTTCTGTTGGTCTCAGTATTAATTTCTTCACCCTTTTGTCAGATTTGCAAGTGCTTACTGCCATTTTGGAAGAATGGCAGAGTTTCTAGGCCTCATCCTCTGATGGCATAGATTGAAGGCTTGCTTGGTCTAAAGAGGCATGTCTTGATCTTGTTTTCCCCAATGTAGAATGTCTGGAGCAACTTCCTGGATAAGAAGAATGTCTGAGACCTTCTTTAGTAGGGGCACTAGATCTGAAGCTTAATTCTGATGATTTGAAGGGGGAGAATCTCCTTTGAGGAGAACAGGTGGCACTTGACTCCTTTCTGGCATACTTGGAAGATATGAACCTACTTCCAGCAGAAGAAATACATTTTAAGACTTCAAGTTCTGAAAGGGAAGATCTGATATCCCCTTCAGGAAATGGGACATATTTCAATATCCTTTGGGTAGAATTGAAATGTCTAGGGCTTTTCTTGGGGAAAGAGGAACGTCTCGGGCATTCTTCATGAGAAGTAATAGGGAAAAAGTCACCATGTGCACACAGGGACTATCCTGGAAACTCTGTTGAAAAGGAAGTTCCCACAGTGTCTTGGGGAGATGGCATAGTTTCTAAAGGCCCCTGGCCTGGATGAGAAAGTTCTAGAGTTTCCTAGGAAGGTGTTGGTGTTTCCAGGATCCCTTGATCAGATCCTAAAGTGTCCAGAGCATCTTCATTAGGTTTCAAAAGCCCCAGAGCCCCGGCACAGATGGCAAAGATTTTAAAGTCCCTGACACAGAATCTGAAATCTTAAAAATGGATTGGGCACATGGCAGATGTTTTTCTGCCTCCAAACTAAGTGATGAAGGAGGTGGAAATCTGAAAGAATCTTGTGCAGGTAACAAAGGTTCTATAACTCTTGGGTGACAGGTGGTATTTCTGCAGTGTTTTTCGTACATGACAATGTTTCTAGTATGCCCTGGTCAGATTCAGAAAGTCCAAGATCTTCTGGATCAGATGGTAAATATCCTAAAGCTTATTTTTACAAACAGGCTCCGGGGGGCTCTTGGAATAACAAGGAAGTTTCTGGAGGCCCTTGAGCAGTTGACGGTACTTGTAATTTGTTCTGGGAAAATTGGGAAGGTCTTTGAGTTCCAAGGCAAGGAGGCCTGAGTCCTAGATCATCTTGGGCATATCCCAAAGTTTCTGTACTCCCCAGGGTATCTGAGGAAAGATTCATAGCCCCTTGGGCAGATGTCGATGTTCTTAGTACACCCTGGGCAGACAGTGGCAATGAGACAGGTTGTGACACTCTCAAATTCATTTGGTCAGATGGAG
>JADRCH010004691.1:0-33134 GCA_019843965.1 Rhynchomys soricoides
TGGGAAGGACAGCCTTTCACTGGGCTGGGAAGGTCCATGTTTTGGGGTAAGGTATTAGCCAGGGTTTCAACCTAACTGCGAAATCTGTATTGGTGGGAAATTGTGTACCTCAGTCCCTTGTACGGGGTCCAAAACCAAACAACCACCACAAAAGGGCTTTGGGTCCCAGGAGAGGCCATGAGAGTGGTTTGGATCTTCTAAATATGGCTAAAAATCTGAGATGTTTTGGAAAGGTCAGAAAATTGTCTTGGATTCTTTAAACCCACCTGATCCACAGGCCAGAACTTACTTCATTTGGGATGAGTAATCAGTCTTGAACAAATAAATATATAAATAAATAAATAAATAAATAAATAAGTAAATAAAATAATTTATTCCATCCATCTCTGGGCAAATGAATGACTTCTGCTGTTCCACAACTGCACATACAGAAAAGAAAAAAAAAAAACAGTGCAATGGGATATCTTAGAGATTTATGATTTGGGGACATGGGTCAGTGGGTGACAAATTGTCCTGCATACAGGAGGACCAGAGTTTGCTTCTCCATACCAGGTGCAGAATTGAGCTCACAGTGTGGTCTTTGTTGGAGGAACCGGGTTCAATACCTGGCAATCACAAAACTGCTCATATCTACTTATAACTCAAGTTACAGGTGTTAGATGTCCTCATAGAGACATAAATGCAGTAAAGACATCAATGCACATAAAATAAAAATAAGTGAATAATTTTTAAACGTATGGTCAGCAACTAAGCACACACAATGCTTTCCCTGAGGACTCAGTAGAGGCTCACACCAGTTCCTGGTTCATATTAATCCTATGCCATAAGAATAATACATACATTATACACAAGAGTGTATTCACTGTACTGCATATACTATATAATATATAACATAGGTCTATACAGAAATATATATATATATATATATATATATATATAAATAAAACACCGCACAGTATATATTAAAAATATATAAGGTATGTCTATAGATATGTAAATTAATTCTATATATATAATATTTACACTGTACTGTATATACGATATATTATATAATGTGTCTACACATACCTATATACATTATACATATATAAATACACACCATACTACATTTACTATATAATATATAATGTGTGTCTATGTATAACTATATATATTGTACATGTATAATATGCACACTCCACTGTATATACTATTTACTGAGAAGTAAGTTCAGGAACTTTCAGTTATTCCTTCAGGCACCTGACCCCAAGGGCACCCCCTCTCCCTGGAAGATACAGGTTAGGGAGCATCTGGACTGGAAGGGAGGGGCTAAATAAGCCCAGGCTACCTCATTCAATAAAGACCAATCAGTTTAAAAGTCACACTGTTCTACAAATCACATTGTGCCTAATGGCTGCCGATCTAAAACCCATAAAAGCATTCTGAATTGGCTGCACACTGTCATTCTCTCCTTCCTTTATGTGAAGAAAGAACACAGCATACTGGAAGAATAATATTCTTACATTTTTCATCGATCCACAACACCACGTGTTCACTGAGGGGGTTTTTGGTTGGGTGAAGCTCCCCAGAGCCTTACATTTTCCTGAGGGTCATATTGCCCGAGGTAATTGGATCAGACAATGGTCCTGCTTTTATCTCTCTGGTACGGCAAGGATTAGAAACAGCATGGGTGCCAGATTGGAATCTTCAATGTGAGTACCGTCCCCAAAGCTCAGGGCAGGGAGAGAGAATGAAGAGAACCCCCAAAGGAATCCTTACCTAACTTGACCTTGGTGCCACTCCTGTTGGCCCTATTCGGGGCCTGGAACACCCCTACCATTTTAATCATACACATTTAGAAGATACTTTGTGGTTCCCCAACTCACTTGGTGTCCACTGGGCCCTCACAGGAAGTATCCCACAGAATGAGATTTGGCCCATCTCTCTGCCTAAATTCTCCAGGGATGCCAGGGTCCCCATCATCACTTCCAGACTAGTGACCTGATCTAGTTAAGGAGGCATTGGGCACAGTCTCTGCAACCCTGTGATGAAAGGGATCCTTCCTGGTGCCTCAAGCCGTTCCCACAGTCCTCAGGATAGATGATTTTATGGTCAGGGCAAATGATTCCCTCATGAAACCTGTAAATACCCTTCTCCACAGTGTTTTCAGCAGGATTTTATAGAAGATGAACAATCTCCTCAAGCTCAAGGTCATTCTATCTTTATCATGACTGCCTTGCGGGACCTTTGGATTCTGGTTCCTTCTCCCATCCTACGTTCCTATCCACTAAACATATAAAACACTCACTGTCTATCTTCTGATGTGGTTGGAGGTGGCTGGGCAGTCCTCAGGACCTCCACTTTGGTCTGACAAGAAAAATTATGACTGTCTGAGGCAGCCATTGATTTAGATATTGAAAGAATACAATATTCCATCAATCATCCTAAAGATTCACTGATATCTTTATCAGAAGTAGTTCTTCAGAATAGGAAAGGATTATACTTAACTTTTCCTCCAACAATGAGGGCTACGCGCTGCCTTAACCAAAGAGTGTTGTTTTATATTGACCATTCTTTGCTTGTTAACGATTCAATGACCAATGTCAGAATAGGGTTAGGAAAGAGAAAAAAGAGAGAGAACACAATCAGGGCTAATTTCAGTCTTGGTTTAACTCCTGCCCTTGGTTAACCACCCTCATACCTAACTTGTGAAGACTCATAACAGTTCTCCTGCCAATGCTTACTTTTGACCCCTACATTTTGAACCACTTGGTTGCTCTTGTTAAGGGAACGTAGGAACAGTACAGCTCATAATATTAAAACAAACGCACAAGAAACAAGATAAGGAAGGCCAGGAGTATGAGCTGCATAACTGTCAACAATAGCTTCGGGATTGAAGCATGCACAAAGAGAAGAGGGGATGAAAATATCAGCTAGGAACTTTGCAAAATGCCACAAGACGTCTGAGTACAAAAACACACCTCCCCTACTGGAAGATAGGTTAGAGGGCCTGTAGGCTCGAAGGGAGGGGCTAGTTAAGCCCCTGTGACCTCATTCCTTAAAGACCAATCAGTTTCAAAGTAACACTGTGCTGCCAATCTCATTGTGCCTACCGGCTGCAGCTCTAAAATCTATATAAGCTTTCCAAACAGGCTTCTCCCGGACTCGCTCTTCCACTTGTGTGTTCAGGGTGACCCCAGCATGCTGAAACAATAAATTCCTCTTGCCTTTCCCATTGATCCCTGACTCCATGGTGTTTACTAGGCGGGTGGGGGTTGTCCAGTAGGCTAAGGCTCCACAGTGTCTTACATAGTTAGGGCTACCATAGCTATACACTATTTTGATCACTATTTTAAGAATTACTGGACAGAGAAAAAGGCCCTCACTGATATAAATAACCCACTGTGTTTAATTTATATCCTAGAGAATGGTAACTATAAACTTGGAACAATTATCCTTTTAAAAGATTAAATGAATTCATGCCATGTGTTATTGTACAATACAACAAAATGAAGATGATTGTTTGGTGTATTGTGGTAAAAAAAACAAGAAATGTTGATCTTCAATACTGTGTGTGTGTTTGTTGAGCAGAAAGTCCCTACATACACACAGGAATGCGTGCCAGCACGTAAAGACGACTGTATGCTTGTGGACTTTCCCCACTCTCTCGCTTCCAACTGAACCAATATTTATCTTTCCTTCTCCATTTGTTCTGTGCTTCATCCAAAACCACAAGGAGAGTTTTTCAGACACAACTTGACCGTGTCTGCCAGAAGAAATGGTAGGCCACCTGCTCAAGAACCTCTACGTTCTGCATCCCTCCACCACCAGACATGTTCCTCCCTTATCCCTGCCCTTCCTGTGATCCAATTTGCAACTTAGGCCAATACACCTTGCTGTAATTAAAGGCTCCACTGCCCACCAGTTGCCTATGTTGACTCCTGCAGAGCACCTCCTCAATGCCATTAGAGTCTTGTCAGACTTTGTCAAACACCTCCTTCCCCTCTGATGCCATGTCCCTGCTTCCAGCTCAGGGAGATAATCAACCTGGAACAAAGGCCACACTGCACACCCCATTTCCAATAAAGGTTACCTATACAAAGCCCTGCATTCTCTTTGTGACCTCATGCTGAATACCATCCTTAGTATACTATCCCCTATTTAATAACTTGTTCTAACTTCTACCTCAGGTGAAGACACTGTACTCAATAAGAGATCACACTGTCCACCGGAAGTCCTGCCCACAACCATGATTTAGACTCTCTGCCCATAGAGAAATCACCCAGGCCTGTTACTTTATATAGTTCTTGGAATAAAACACCATTACCACAAACAGAATCACAGAAAAATACATGTAGACCTGGACACTCCCTAAATTCCAATCCTTTATATTTTTAAAGATGTGTTTGGGAATGCATTTCCTGAAAAGATTCAAAATTATATTTATCAAGAAAAATAAATGATAATTATCTGATATGAGAAGTAATAGACACATTTCTCTCATAATAAAGTATATGTCTTGAAATATTTTCCATGACTTATTTTGTTGTGTTTTGTGAACATAATATCAAGAGCAAAATAAAGTGGAAAAATTTGTTTTAATTTATGATGAATGTGCATTATAGCAGATAGTATAGAATTGATATTTTAGGTCCTCACTTTATACTTTCTTTTTCCATTGTCATATTTTATAGAAAATCTATGCAAAAAATCAGTATCTGATTTTTTCATTATCCTAAATACTAGGTACTTACACTTTAATTTATTCAGAACAAAATTTACAACATTGAACAATTTCTTATGAAGATTATTAAACTTGTTGTATATGTTATTATTTTTACTATTCATCTTTTCCAATGTCATTAAGTGTGTTATTAAATCACATACAATCAAGATAGGTATCCAGTTTTCAGTTACTTCTTTTTAAATAGTGTTCTGAGAGATGACTTTTGCAACTTTTTTACTGAGTCGAGGTGCATACATAGACTATGAGTTCCACACATCTAATTATTATAGGTTAAATAAAAGAACCAACAGCAAACACAAGTAATGGAACACCAAAATATAGAAAACAAAATGAAGAACATTAATTAATTAATCATGAAATTCAATTAAATCATCATATCAAAACAAATAAATATAACCAAAATTTATGGAAAGAATGTTAAAGGGGAAGATGTAAAGGGAAATTCAGACAAAAAAAAAATTATGGTTAAGCACGTAATACTAATAAAGAAAAGGTAAATCCGTACACAGATTAGAGCTACATAGTTCCTTGAAAATTGGTGGAATAGAAACACATCCTAATCACAGAATATTTTTTATTTCATATTTAGGAACTAAAGAAGACCTTACCAGTAATATATGTCTAATTGACTAGATATTGGAATATGACAAGATCTAGACAGTAGATTTTTTTTTTCAAAGTTACAGAAAGGGAGAAACAGAATAATGGGAAATCTTTCGAGTTACTCAGAGAAGTTTAACATTCAACAAGATAAAAATCTTCTGTCTGTGAATAATAAGTTTAAATGCATTTCCTCACTCATAAGAACATGAAAAACCTCTGTTTATAGTAATGTGTGTTTTGACAAATCTTGGAGTAGAAGATATCAATTATAAGACAAAAATCTGTCACTAGCACTAAAAGAATGACTATGTCATGTACCACCATATTTTACAGGATATTAAGTATATTTACAGGAGAGTTTAGAAAACCAAAATTCATCTGTGACAACAAGATTTACCAGGTACTTCAATCCCTTATACACACCATAGTAAAAACAAGAAACCAGGAGACTTTTTTTCTAAACAATAGTAGCGCTCCTAGGGGAATTAAAATCTATGAACTAAAGCTGTATTACAGAGCCCTAGTGAGAGTAATCACACGGTATCTGTACAAAGATGGGCAAGTTGATCAATGGAAAAGAATTAAAGACCCAGCAATAAACCCACAAACCAATGATCTTTGACAAGGAAACCAAAGAAATACAATGATAAAAAGAGAGCATGTTCAGCAAATGATACTAATTGTCTAATTGGTGATCTCTATGTAGAAGACTGGAAATTGATATATAAGTATCACCTTGTACAAAGCTCAAAGTCAAAAGCAAAAAAGACCTCAACACAAAACTAGATACATTGAGTAATAGAAATGATCGTGGGAAACAATCTTGAACACATTGGCATGGGGGAAATTCCCTAAAAAGAACACCTATCACTACCTTAAGAACAACACAAGAACCTGAATAACTTTTGTAAGGCAAGTTACACTTTCATTAGGAAAAAAGAGCAACCTACACGCTGGGAAAAAATCTTTATTAATCCTGCATCTGACAGAGGGCTAATATTCCAAATAAAACCTGGGATAGAGAATTAAAAGAGAATTTTCAGCCAAAGCATCTGAAATGGCCAGGAAGCAGTTAAAGAAATGTCCAACATCCTTAGGCATCACAGAAAGGCAAACAGAAATGACCCTGAGATTCCATCTTATACCAATAAAATGGCTACGATCAAAAACGAGAATGAGAAAAGGAACACTCATCCATTGCTAGTTGGATTACAACCTGATATAACTACTCTGGAAATCCATTTAGTGGTTCCACCAAAATTGGAATTAATTCTTCCTGAAAACTCATCTACATTGGTCCTTGGATCATTCCAAAAAGATGCTCTACAATACTACCAGGACACCGGCCCACTGTTTTTACAGAAGTCATATTCATAACAGCCAAAGAGTGTAAGCAATGCAGGTTTTCCAGTACTGAAGAATAGATAAAGAAATTTTGGATCATTTATACATTGGAATACAATTCAGAATATATATATATATATATATATATATATATATATATATATATATAATCTTCATGAATTTTGAAGGCAAATGGATGGAACTAGACTGTATAATTCTGAGTGAGAAAACCAAGACACAAAACCATAGGTTGGCTATATGCTGACTGGGAAATGTACATTAGGAAAAATGTACAGTTCAACAATGACACAACACACAGACTGTAACAAGTTTAACCAGGAGGAAGGTCCAACTGAGGATGCTTCAAACTCACTTAGAAAGGGGAAGAAAATAATCACAGGATTCAGAGAGACGGAGGGGCTTGGGCAGGAGTAGGAAGTGTGAGGGGAAGTTCAGGAATGGGTGGAGATAGGAAAGAAGCCCAGAATGCCTGAAAAATGAATTTCTGACATCCATGTAGATTCTGTGGGGAAACCCCTAGAAAGCCCCAGAGTTGGGTGTGAGAAGTTCCCTTTAGTCAGTATGGGTGAACTTAAATGGCAAGCAGTGTAGAGATGGCCCCTGAAGTGTACACCTCTAGTAGATTGACAGGGCAGCCAAATTCACCCACCCACCTTCATAATTTCTGACGAGAAACGTTCCTGTCTTAAAAAAAATAAAGGGACAAAAAAATGGAGCAGAGACTGAAGGAAAGGCAGAATAGTGACCTTCCCAAATTGGGATCTATCCCATGGGTGGGCACTGAACCCTGACACTATCACTGATGCTATGTTTTACTTGCAGTCATTAGCCTAGCATGGCTGTCCTCTGTGAGGCTGTAACAGTGGACAAGGAGGGCAGAAGAAGATACTTATAGCCCGGTATTGGATTGAGGTAACAGACAACTATGGAAGAGTGAGGGGAGGATTGAAGGAACTAAAATATCAACTTACCGTATCCCTGGGGTCTCCCAAAGACTAAAACACCAACCAAGGTGCATTTGCTGTTGCTGGATCGAGACCCCATACAACTATGTAGACCAGAACTGCAATGTCTGCCTCGTCAGAGGCTAAGGGGAGAAGGGAGGTGGTGATGAACTCTGGGAAGAGAGACTGGGATGGAAGGAAACATTTGAAATGAAAATAGATAATTTAAAGAAAAAATACATAATTAATAATTAAACAATAAACAATAATAATAAAATAAATAACAAATATACAGATAAAAGAAATAAATAATAAATAAATAATATAATGTTTTATAATAATAAATAAATAAGTCATCTCATGACGTAGTGCCTTCGTATCCTCCATGAAAGGAAAACCGTGTTTAAAAGAGAAACCCTGGTTGGTTTCTGTGAATTGACATACATTAAAACACTAAATCATTCAGAATGTGTGCAATAAGGACTAACATCTTCGACCAGCCTACATCAGGTCACACACTAGGAAATATGGTTATATGCCTGTCAATCTCAACTTAAATGGAAAACACAGAATATAGTCAAATCTGTTTTGTGTTTTGATTGAAAGAATGTGCGTCAGTAAAAACAGAGTCAGAGAACAGGTGAAATTATGAATCTTGTTGAAGTTTAAAATTAGGAAGATCAATTTAAAAATCAATAATTATTAAGTTTGATAATAAACTAAATTGGAGCTGTAAATGTCTGGATCATAGTTCAGGGTTTATCAATGAAATCAATTTCCTAAAGATTTAAATGAAGTAGATGACACTCTATTAGAATGGACTGACCTTAAAAAATATTCTCCTAGTTTTCTTGATTACTTAGTCGAAATATTTGTCAAAGGATAACCTCTTAATGTGAAAAATGATGGGTGTGGAGTTGGCTGATTTGGAAAGAGTTAGGATCAGAGAGATGATGAGGAGAGAAATCCAAAATAAAATATGTTGTATGAAAATTTGTTCTCAAAAAAAGGTACTCTCTTTACAATTTGTACATATATATAGGTGAAAGTACTTACAAATTTAGAGTACATTTATTTTTTGCTGTTGTTATTTTGAACTTTTGTGTATTTTTCATCACTATCTTAAAATTGATATATATTATATACTGAAAAATTTGCAACCAATTTCCAGGCTATATTTTTAACATTTAATTAGGTTGGCTTGCACCTTTGACAATGAGAGTATTTCTTTATGACTTTCATTTGCTAAAAGATCATAACTACAAACATCTTTGACAAATTTAATGACTTGAAACAGTACCTCTTGTATGCTTTCTCACAAATTTTATATCTCATACTCACATATGAAACCATTATATTGTACATTTTGGTTAGTGAGAGAGTGTGGAAGAAAGAAATGGAAGAATGTTAGTGATAGCATTATATTTTAAATAAAAATGAAAACTAAAATGAAAGTACAGTTTTACACTTTCCTACATGTGTAAAATTGAGTATAGGAAATTATGAAAATACTGTTATTCTTATATATTTGTACTTTAACAATCTTGTATCAAGTCAGCCTTTTTTGTGAACTGTTAAGTAAGTAATACCTTACCCCTTGTTTGGGAACCAGAAAATCATTGTACTAGTATACTGCTTTAAAAAACAGAGAAAACCAGTGTACAACAAAATAAGAGGCACATTTTACATACTATTTTAGAGAGTTCAACCCCTGTTACAAAGGGTACCATAAATAATTTTGGCAGAGATGAGCTCAATTTCTGCCTATGCCATAGCTATTAGAGATCAATAATTAGAGAAAATATATGTTATGGTCAAGGTATATGTTTCTTGTCACCAATCCTTAAATATAACCTTCTGACATAGGGCTTGAGAGATGTCTCAAACAGTTAAAAGCAATAACTGCTTTTCCGGAGGTCCTGAGTTCAATTCCCAGCAACCACATGATGGACCACAACCATCTGTAATGGAATTTGATGCCCTCTTTTGGTGTGTCTCAGGACCACTGCAGAGTATCTTCATGTGTAAAAAAAAAAAAAAAGAGAAGAAAACAAACGAAATCTAAATCTTTTAAAAATGCCAAACACAACATCTGATTTGGATTGCACTTGGTTCTAAAAATTTCTCATAATGGAGATTGAGTTATCAGCATATGGTTGTTTATGGTCTCTAAAATCACATAACTATAGTGAGTGATTAATAATCTTCAACTATAGTTATGATCTAAAATGTGTAAACAAAGGTATTCAATTTGATTTTTGAACACGCCATGACTTTAAACAAATGATAAACCTAAAACAATATGAGGCTTGTTAAGACTTTATCAATTTTAAGACTACCTCCACCTCTCCCGTTATTTCTGTTTTGCCTTTCTTGGCAAAATGATATTAGGATTTAACAATGTTATTGTGTAGACATTAGATCACACACTTGGACTCTACTGTGAGTACTGTTTCTTTAAGATGAACTTCGTTTTTTTGTATGTCTGACGTCATGAGACTTTTTGTTCTATGTGGAATCTCAGGATGGAGATACCAAGGTCAAAGCTACAGGTTAAAGAAGACAGAGGCTACCTCAGTGTAGATAGCCTTGATTGAATTTATCACCTCACTTTGAACACCTTTTTTTGTGGAAACAGAAAAGTTACCCAATCAACAAAACAGCATTAGTTCAAAGTTCCCATATGCTAATATTGTACTGTCTGTAAAACAAACAGTACTGTAAAATAATAATAATAACCAATTAACTGTTGGAAGTTAAAACTGAGTATTTTAGAGTAAAATGAATATTACACTTAAATAGCTGTAGTTCAATTCATAGTACCTATTTATCTTCTTATATTCTAGCTCTTGATTTGTTAAATCCCTTTTACAGAAACAGACAATTCTTTTTTTTTTCTTTTCTTTATCATCAATTGGCTTGCTGGATGAAATATCATTATAAGTAGGGTATTATAAGAAAAATACAGCAAGCAAGATGGCCCTCAGATAGAATTTCTTAATTGAGCTATGACGCTGGACCTGAACTTCAATGATAGCTGTCAAGATATATTCATCTACTGAGTATAGTGACAAATTTTTAACATATCTTATTATATCTACAATTTAAGAAAATTTAAGAATTCAGAACACCAAACATATTGGACTAGAAAAGCAATTCCTCCTGTCACATAACATTCAAAACACAAATGAACAGTACAAAGAAAGAGCATTAAAAGCTGTAAGGGAAAATGTCAAGTAACATAAAAAAACAGACCTATCCGAATTGCACCAGATTTCTACACAGAGACTCTAAGCACTAGTAGGTCTTGCACAGATGACATACCGACCCATAGAAAACTAAAGTGTCACCCCAGGGTACTATACCCAGCAAAGGACCAATTACCATAACTGGAGAAAATAAGATCCCCAATAAAAAAAACAAATTTAGAAAAAATCCTTCCACTTATACTGCCTGATAGAGGATAATATATGGGAAACTCCAACACAAAGGAGGAAACTACACTCAAGGAAAAGGGAGAAATTAATCTCACAACAAACCCAAAAGAAGAGAACCACATAATTCCACCTCTAACAGCAAAACTAAAAGGAAATAACAATCATTGGTCATTAGTATCTCTCAATATCAATAAACTCAATAACCAAATTTAAAAATATAAAAAGAAAACAACAAACAAAGAAATTTAAAAAGAAAAGAAAAAAGAAAAAGACGACTAACAGACTGGGTAGATGAACAGGAGGCAGCATTTTGCTCCATAAACAAAGTACATGTCAGTGACAATGACAGACCCTACATCAAAGTAAAAGACTAGAAAAAAACTTCCAAGCGAATGGTCCCAAGAAACAAGGGGTAGTAACAGTTCTAATATCAAATAAAATGCACTTTCAACCAAAATTTATCCAATAATGCGTGGAAGCTCACTTCCTACTCATCAAATAAAAAATCCAAGAAGATGAACTCTCTATTCTGAACATCAATGTCTTAAATGCAAGGACAAACACCTTTGAAAAAGAAACATTGCTAAAGATCAAAGCACACATCTTACCTCTCAGAATAATGTTGAGAGAGTTCACCACCCCACTCTTTCTTATGGACAAATCATGGAAACTGAAATTAAACAGACACACAGTGAAACTAACAGAAGTTATGGACCAAATGGATTTAACAGATATCAACAGAATATTTCACCCCAAAATAAAATAATCTGCGCTCTTCTCAACACCTCATGTTACCGTCTCCAAATTTCACCGTATAATTGGAAACAAAACAAGCCACAACAAATATAAGAAGATTGAAGTAGTCCCATCCATCCCATCAGATCACCTTGGATTAAAGCTGGTCTCCAATAACAACACAAACAACAGAAAGCTCAATTGGGGATTGGGAATGATGGCAGCTCCACAGCAGCCCCAGCATGGAGATTAGCACAAGGAACAGGCATAGAGACATTGTTTGTAGCAAAGACAAGCCACCCTGAGTCTGATACATTTGTTTAAAATTGTGTATGCCTGCAGACTGGGGACACCAAAAAGAATGTTAGTCCTGTTTTGAGGAATTCCTGCGTGAATTTCAGTTGTTTCCTCTCTTTGTGTTTGTGGTTTACAACCTAGTTGCTTTCCTCTGCATCCCTCAGCACATACATGAGATGAGCAAACAGACACCTTCTCTATGTATACAGAGATGAACAGGATTCAACATGGCCATCAGTCCACTGGTTTCAGATGCCAGGAGAAATTAAGCACAGTCCACAAGCCCTCAGAGGGTGTGAAGGTGACCAGAAAGCTGCCAGGCCACTCGAGGTACATGCGTAAAAACGGGCAAATAATGCACCAGCAGAACCTGTTCATTAGACTAACCAAGCTAACTCACAGACAGCACGGGGAACCCAGATCAGAAAAGAAGGATTCACTCTCCATCCTCATCCACTCTTATTGACAGATTTTTGTCTGCCCTAGAAAACATCCTTCCACCCACACCTGAGGACTCAGAGAGCAATGGGTGCCACAGACAGAGAGAGGTAGAGATACATGCTGTCCTGTAAAAATTGAGAACATAAGGACTCTTCCAGAAGCAAATTTATCTCCTTGTTGTAGTGTCAGGCAGCCACTGCAAGTGAAGTAATTGACCAAGTTGGAAGAAGGTGAAGCTCCGCCCTGAGTTTGTTGCAACTCACACTTTTTCTTCTTCTGTCTCCAGATGCTCTCACTTTTTCCTCCTTCAAAACCAACTCCATTGTGAGAGTGAAAGGCAACTCCCAGCAAAAGATCTTTGTTCTTCATGCTCGTGCTTTTTGGGATGAAGTAATGTTCAGGAAAAATTGACATTTCAACCCACTGAACAACACAGGGGATCAGATGTTTTTTAGAGACTCTAGCACTTGAGCTCCATTAATAGAAGACTAAGCTGAAGCCACCTCCTTCAGGCAGGCTAATAGTTCAAATCCAGAACTCTCACAGAAACATGGATTTCCTCCTGACTTGTAGTGAGAGGGAAGGTTACCTTCCTTCTTCCCCCTCTGGTCTCTCTCTGACAATCACCTAAGGAACTTTTTCAGGGTTCCAAACATGTCTACGGGTGATCAGTAAATGTACTACAAATGGAGCAAGTGCAGGTAGTATTGCCACAACTCAGGTGACATCACAAAAGATACCAGTTCTCTTTGGGATACGAAAGAATGTCCAGGGAATGGACTGATGATGTCACAGGGAAGTTTCACTGTCTCCATGGTAACTTACTCTCCTCAAAGCTTGAGAGGTGGATGTTTAGTTAAATGTGCTTATACAAAGGATTGCAAAGGTTGATTTCAGCACAGAGCAGACTGATCAGTGAGTATAGGTTGAATAGGAAGGAAATGGGAACATTTCCAGGAAATATTTCTGGGAAACAAGGGAAACCTTACATCAACTCCCCTGTCTAAATATCTGTATGCTTAATGGGAAAATTTTTCAGACTCCCAATGTGGGGAACTGAGTGCTTGCTTTCAACATGCGTCCCTGAAAAGTTACCTTCCTTCCTCATTTGTCCCTTCTCCCTCAAATTGAGAATTTAAATGCTGCTGAGAAATCAAGTCAGAACTGGTGCTGATGAAGAAAGAACACCTGCCTCATGGACAGGGTCTGGAACTAAAGAAATTGGCTCAGCAACTTTGGAATATTCCACCCTCCCCCTCCTTCTCCTAGAAGGGAATGTCCATTGTCCATAGGTGGGCTTCTCTACCTATTAGAAGACAGAGACTAATTATTCTCCTCAGACTACAGTTTGGCTCTGACCATCAGGCCAACTGCAAGTCGAGGAGGCACCCTGAGTCTCTAAACACAGTCTGCAGGGCAGAATAGCTGTTAATCACCTACAGCAAACCAGGGTCCTGACCAACTCATTCCCTAAAACCCAATCAATTTAATAGTCTCACTGTTCTGCCAATCTGATTGCACTTAGTGGGTGTTGCCCTGAAAGCTGTGTAAAGGCCCACCAAATAGGTGTGGTATGGACACATTCGATGGTATAATAAAATCCTCTTCCTTACTGCAGTGATCCCTCTCTCCAGGGTTGTCAGAACTCAAAAGTCTCTCTAGAGTCTTTACAGGCCCACACCCAGGAAGATCCAACAAAGCAGATTACAATGTGGTGTTCGAGTTTGGGGGTACATTCAGAGATGCCCATTACATAGCTGATGAAAACTGCCCAAAAGAAGTTTGTGCTGGTGGAAAATACAGCCATCTGTGTACTGGCAACCTGTGAGGAGCTTTGGGAAGGGAATAGAAGAGTTTTTAAGAAGTGGTTAGATTGAGCGTGACACTCTCTGCACTGTACTAGAGATAAAATAGAGACAGATAACAGGTCCTTTTGAGGTACACAGTGAGATTCTACTGAGGGGGGAAGAGTCTAGGACCAAATGTTAAATGAAGTAAAAGGAATTGAAAACAAAACATCTATGCACATAACGTTGGTGGTAGGGTGACTAGGAAGCCATGAGTTCACTCACTAGTTTGAGGTTAGCCTTATTTAGTTTCAGGACAGCCAGGTTGACACAGACTCTGTCTTGAAAAATCGAAAATCAATCCGCAAATAATTTTGAAAAGAAAGAAAAAGAAGAAGATCATGCTTCAAAATCTTCCTAATGTCAACCTATAGTGCAAAGTAAGCAAGACATATACATTCTAGATATAATTGTCTAAAAAATGTTCAGCATCCCTTGAATGTCCAGATTTAAAATTTAAAATCTCATCTGTCTGTGTTCAACATTGATGATGATATATGTGATAGTTTCTTAGCCAAGGTTCGTAAGGGGGGTTAAAAGAACACAAAAATAGGAAACAAGTATATAATTTCAGAAAAACCCTGATTTGCAAACACAAAAATAAATACAATTTTAATATATGTATATAACCATAAATGAAAAGGACCTCAAAATAAATTAATTGTGTGTGATAAAATGCAACCTTGTTGGCTACTTTTGGCAAGACTAATGTCTCCTCCCAGGCACACATGCCCAAAGGCTCACAGTCTCTACTAATTCTGGTTGCATGGTATCAGCCCCCCTCTGCCGGCCACTGCCTGCACCAAAAACACATACACTTAAACATAAACAAAATTAAAACTGTAAGTCTTGTATTAGATTGATGATGATATGGTCGTATATGAGTGGTGTTAGGATCGGCAGGGATGATCGGCGAGGATCTCGTGTCTCCAGAAACCACACCAGGCCAGATAGTTCCACGTGGGGATATTATTGGAAGGGGGTAAGGTAGTGTTGAGAAGAGAAAGGAGGGAGAGAGAGAGATTGAGAGAGAGAGAGAGAGAGAGAGAGAGAGAGAGAGAGAGAGAGAGGGAGTGAGTGAGAGAATTCAGACCGTTTATATATAGAGTGTCATAGCCGCTCTTAAAGGTGGGTGGTGGGCCAAATGGATTCTAGGAATATGGTTTCTGTTGCCATGGCAAGAGGAGGGCAGGTGGAGCTGTTTCCTGGGTGTGACATCACTACTTCTGTGTCCCTATGCCAACAATAACCATAAAATAAAGACACACCTCCTCATGCCTCAAAATATATTTGTTCTACTGACCGAAGTATATTCGCTTCCTGATATACAAATGATATAGAATCTCATGTCATTTAACTTTACACAAAACATATTTGTAATCACGGGCTCAGAGGAGTAATGTACAAAATGTGTGGATTTAGCTTAAAAAAAAAATACACATTTACTTTAAAAGGGGAGAGGAATTATTCTTATTTGTCCATGAATAGAATTCTCTATGTAATAGCTTCAAGACTTCTAGCTTAATCAACTTTGACTTTGACTACCTAAATGATTTTCAACTAGATATTTCTTGTTTTCAAATAAGTTTATTCATATAACGTATATTCATTTCATTTCAACGTTTATCATCAACTACTTTGCATGTATTTGTGTTTTCTGTACTCCGTGTCCCTATCTACATATTTGCAGTTGAACATACTATTTGTTGAAGACCTAATATAATACTTGATAAATTTCATTAAGATAAAGAATGGCAATTTGTACTTTGTTTTCTCAACAGTCAAGTTTAGATGGAAAATGCAAGAAAACATATTTACCCTAATTTTATTCTTCTATCTGTGCCATACTGCTATCATATTTTTAACTCTATATTTCCTACACCTTTGCTGGCACAGCAGAAGAAGGAACTTAATAGCTAATTAATTTTGAGAAAAAATTGCTATAAAGAACTATTTGTTTTGACATGATTTTTTCGAATACAATTTACTCATTTTCTTTTCTTTAATTATTTCTACAGTTTGTTATTCCATTTCTGTGTTTGCTGTTGACTCTGCTGTTCTACCCGTAATAATTAGATGTCAAGAATTCATAGTCCATGGGTGCTACTTGACTCAGTAAAAAGGTTGGAAAAGTCATTTTTCAGATCATTCTTGCAAAGGGAATCCTTCTATGATTTTAAGTGACTTAATAAGCAATTATGACAGGCAAATGGTGAAATTAAGAACACAGGAACTAACATACTCAGGTACCTCAGGCACAAAAAATTAACTTTGTGAATTTTGTTCTGAATGAGGTTCATTATGAATATTACTGTCTTATTTGAATAAAAAACCACATATTCCGTGACATAATAATTTTTGCAAGAGTATTTTATATACAATGAGTGATGAAGTAGAAACTATGAAACTAAGGCCTAAAATGTCAGATTGTATAATATCTGATCCACTGTAAATTTCTTTTAATTCACAACACACTTCACTATGTATTTTTCCCTTGCTTTAATATTCATGAAACACAAGACAATGTTATGGAAAATGTCCTCAATACAATACTACAACTTATTATGACAGAAATATGACCGTTACACTCATGTCAGATAATCAAATGAAATTTTCCTCGTTAAATACAATTTTAAATCATGCCAGAAACATCAGTGTCAAATAAACATTTAAATAATCTAGACATTGGAATATAAGGGATGTCTAGATCCAGATATATATTTTTGCATTTATCATTGTTTATTTTTTATCTGGTCATCCAGCCTGTGTGAATTCTGATAGAGCAGACAATCTAGAACCAGTTTAAAGGAAGATCTCCTTGTGGCCAGTGTGATCTCTTGTTGAATATGGTACCTTCACCGAAGGTAGGGGATGCAACAAGTTATTAGGGAGGGGATGGTCAATTGGCATGGTGTTCATCCAGAAATATACAAAGAGAGTGGAGGGTCTCTGGGACAGGTGGCCAGTGTGGTCTTTATTCCAGGGCAAGTCTCTCCCTGAACTTGGAGCATGCCATGGCACCAAGAGTTCAGGTGGTGTTTTGGACAGAATCTGGCAGGATACTAAGGGTGTGGAGGAGGTCACCTGTCAAACAGCCAGAAATACGTTGAGGTCTTTTAGCTAGTATGGACTCAGGTTGATGTGGCAGTGACTGTAAAATCAGCTGAATCTTACGTTGAATACTGAGACTACATTGGATTCTATGATGCCCCAAACAGTGCTTCTAATGATTGTGGGCAAGTTGTGAGGTGAGATGGCCTGTGTGGTACTGGGAAATAAGTCTTTTGTTCTCTATGATGAACTATTAATATTTATACTCATGATTATTACAAACATTAGGAAAGAATGATTATATATCCCCAAAACTGATTATTGTTCTTTCCCAATTTGCCTCAATTCAAAGGTGGAAGAGCTCAAAGGGCACTTTTGGAGTATCATTTGAAGAAATAACACACCCAAGAGTAGTAGAAGGCAGAAAATAATCAAATTAAGGGCTGAAATCAACAATGTAGAAACTAAAAGAGGTATAAGAAGAATAAAAAAAAATATGTGGTTCTTAGAGAAAATTAACAGGATAGATAAGCCTTAGCCAGACAAACCAGAGGGCACAGAGATAATATCCAAATTAACAAAATTAGTAATGAAAAGGAGATATAACAACAGATTCTGAGGAAATGAAAAACATCATCAGATTCTAATACAAAAGACTATGTGCAAGAAAATTGGAAATCTGGATGAAATGGACAAATTTTGAGACAGATATCAAATACCAAAGTTAACTCAGGATCAGATAAATCATCTAAACTGTCCTATAACCAACAAAGAAATAGAACAAGTCATTAAAAGTTTCCCAACCATGAAAAGCCCAAGACCACATGGGTTCAGTGCAGAATTCTATCAGACCTTCAAAGAAGACCTCATACCAGTACTCTTCAAGCTATTTCACAGAATAGAAATGGAAGGAACTCTACCCAATTTATTTTATGAGGCCAAATTTACACTGATACCAAAATTTCACAAACACAGAACAATAAACGAAATCTTCAAACCAATTTCCCTTATGAATATTGATGCAAAAATAATCTATAAAATTCTCACAAATCCAATCCAGGAACACATCAATACGATCATTCTCCATGATCAAGTAGGCTTCATTCCAGGGATGCAGGGATGGATAAATACCCAGAAATCCATCAATGTAATCCACTATATAAACAAACACAAAGAAAGAGACAAACACAAAGAAAGCATCATTTTGTTAGATGCTGAAAAAGCAGTTGACAATATTCAACATCCCTTCAGGATAAAAGTCTTGGTAAGATTAGGAATTCAAGGAGCATACCTAAATATAGTAAATATAGAAAATATACTTAAATATACAGCAAACCAGCGGCCAACATCAAACTAAATGGAGAGAAACTCAATGCAATCCAACTAAAATGAGGGATTAGAACACGATGCTCACTCTGCCTATCTATTCAATATAGTACTTGAAGTTCTATCTAGATCAATAAGACAACAAAAAGAGGTCAAAAGGATACAAATTGGAAAGGAAGAAATCAAAATATCACTATTTGCAGATGATATAATGGTATACTAAAGTGACCCAAAAACTCAACCAGAGATCTGCTACAGCTGATACACAACTTCAGCAAAGTGGCTGGATACAAAATTAACTCAAGCAAATACATTAGCCTTCTTGTACTCAAAAGATAAACAGGCTGTGAAAGAAATTAGGGAAATGACTCCCTTCACAATTGTCACAAACAATATAAAATATATTGCTGTGACTCTAAGCAAACAAGTGAAAGATCTGTATGACAAGAACATCAAGTCTCTGAAGAAAGAAATCGAAGAAGACCTCAGAAGATGGAAAGATCCCCGTGCTCATGGATTGTCAGGATTAACGTAGTTAAAATGGCCATCCTGCCAAAAACAATCTACAGATTCAGTGCAATCCCTTCAAAATCCCAACACAATTCTTCATAGACTTAGAAAGAGCAATTCTCAAATTCATATGAAATAACAAAAAACTCAGGATAGCAACATCTATTCTCTACAAAAAAGTCTTCTGGGGGAATCATTCACCCTGACATCAAGCTGTACTACAGAGCAGTTGTGATAAAAACTGCATGGTATTGGTTCACTGACAGGCAGGTAGATAAATGGAATAGAATGGAAGAACCAGAAATGAACCCACAAACCAACGATTACTTGATATTTGAAAAAAGAGCTTAGACAGGATTTTCAACAAATCGTGTTGGTTCACCTGGTGGTCAAAATGTAGAAGAATGCAAATAGATTCATTGCTATGGAGAGAAATAAAAAAAATTAGTAGGAAAAATTGAAGATATTCTGGAAATTTTCCAAATAAAATATATATCAAATATAACAAAAAGTATAAAACTTTGAGGATCATTTAAAAAATTACTGATAAACAGAAAACATATATGAATATAATTTGGGAAAAATTTGAAGCCATACCCAAAGAAAAACGAATAAACACGAAGACAAAGATAAAATTAAAGAAACAACTGAAGAAACATTTGGAAAAATACTGAGAAAAATGATTAAAAAGAGAATAAATTGATGAAAAATGTAAAATATTCCTCAAGAAATATGGAAAATGTTCCTAAAGATAATAATGGAGACAATTATAGGAAAAATGTGTGAGAAATTGAGGGATTCATGAAAAATTATTGGGACAAATGAAGAGAAGTATACAAAAAAATGTAAAAGAAAATGAAGTCAGTTTTAAAAAAATAACTGGTAAAAAGAGGGAAAATTGTAGAAAAAATGAAAAAGTTGAAGATATTTTTGAAAAATAACTGAAAAATAAGAAGAAAACATACTGAAAATTAATGAATTTTGAAAGAAACCATTGGAAGTAGGAGGGATAAATATGGCAAAACATAGACATACAATTAAGAAAAAAATGAAGCTACTCTTGAAAAATACCCGAAAAATAACGAGAAATTATTGAAAAAAATATAAATAAAAATTTAAAGACACTTTTGGAAAAATAAGTGATAAAAATAAGGGAAAACATTGAAAACCTTTAAGAAAAACTTTGAAAACTATATTATTACAATTATCAATAAAAATCTAAACAAATACAGAAATACATGATGGAAAAATTGTAAACACTTTGGTGAAAATTACAAAGAAATATTGAGACAAATAATGAAATGCTCTATATAAAGGTGGGAAATATTTCTAGAATAAAAACTGAGAAAATGGTGCAATTTATCCACAAAATAAATGAGGAATTAATGATGATTGGGAAAACAGTAATAATAATAAAGACAAACACATAAAATATTCAAAAAATTGAAGAAATTTTGGAAAAATACCTGTTAAAAATAACGAAAAATAAAAAAAAAATTAAGGACTACAGGAAGACAGTTTGGGGATAATTAGTGCTAAAAAAAGAGACGGAAGTAGAAAAACCTAAGTTCAATTTAATGAATTTATTGTAAAATTTACTGAAAAAAAGACAAACGTAAAAAAAAAATTTATAAAATCAAGAATACAACCTTTGACGAATTGCTGATTAAAATGCATACAGACTAGGAGAACAGGTAAAATAGAAGTCATTTTTGAAAAATTATTGGTTAGAATGAAGAAAATACGAAAAATTAAGAAACAAGGAAATCTATTTGGAAAAACAACTGACAATAATGCAGATGGTATAGAAAAATGTGGAAAGAGATGTAGACATTTTAGTAAAATTACTGCTTGAAATAAAAATTTATCGAAGAAAATGAAAACATTTCTGGAGAAAAGTCAGAGGAAAATTTGAAGATATTTGGGAAAATACCATAAAAATAATAAAATAAGATTTTTTAAAAGTTTGAAGATAATTTTGGAAAAATTATTGATAAAAATGAAGTAAAATGTTGAAAAACTTGAGGAAATAATGGAACACAATTTTATCAAAATTAAGGACAAATATTAAGACAAATATTTAAAAAGTGTAGGTAGGATTGACGACAATTATATAAAATTTCTTATAAAAATTGAGAGAAATATAGAAAGGACTCATAAGAATTTGAATATATTTTAGAAAAAGGACTGATGAAAATGGAGACAAACATAGACACTATTTTAAAACAATGGAAATATCTCTTGAAAAATGAGAAAAAAATGAAGTGAAATATAAAAAACAGGTAGGAAAACATGAAGATATTCTGGAAAATTTCCATATAAAATATATATCAAATATGACAAAAACTATAAAACTTTGAGGATCATTTTAAAAAAATGCCTGATAAAACAGAAAACATATGAATATAATTTGGAAAAGAATTGAAGATATCCTCAAAGAAAAATGAATGAACACAAAACAAAGATAAAATTAAAGAAACAACTGAAGAAACATTTGAAAAAATACTGAGAAAAATGATAAAAAAAATATTAACTTAAGAAAAATGGAAAATGTTCCTGAAGAAACTACGAATAATTATGGAGACAACTATAGGAGAAATGTTTGAAAAACTGAGGGATTCATGAAAAATTACTGGCTACAATGAAGAGAGTATTGAAAATGAGGTAAAAGAAAATAAAGACCGTTTTGTAAAAATAACAGGTAAAAAGAAGGGAAATTATAGAAAAAAATGAAAACGTTGAAGATATTATTGAAAAATAACTGTAAAATATGAAGAAAACATATTAAAAATTAACAAAAAGTGAAAGAAAATATTGGAAGAACGAGGGATAAATATGAAAAAACATAGACATACAATAAGAAAAAAATGAAGATATTCTTGAAAAATACCTGAAAAATACGGAGAAAATATTAAAAAAAAATTGAAAGAAAATTTAAAGACACTTCTGGAAAAATTATTATAAAAATAAAGGAAAACATTGAAAACCTTTAGTAAAAAGTTGAAAGCAATATTATTACAATTATAAATAAAAATCGAAACGAATACAGAAAAAAATAAAGGAAAAATTCTAGACAGTTTGCTGAAAATTACACAGAAATATTTAGACAAATACAGAAATAATTTGTTGAAAGATGGAAAAAATTTCTAGAATTTAAACTGAGAAAAATGGTGCAATTTATCCACAAAATGTTTGAGAAAAAAAGGACTTTTTGAAAAATAATAACAATAATAAAAACATAGAGACAAAATATTCATGAAAATTGAAGAAATTGTGGAAAAATAACTTAAAAGCAGAAAATATTTAAAAAATTAAGGACTACAGGAAGACAGTTTGGGGATAATTACTGATAAAAAAAGAGAAGAAAATAGAAAACCTAAGTTCAATTTAATGGCTTTATTTGAAAACGTACTGAAATCAATAAAGGCAACTGTAAAGAAAAATTTATAAATCAAGAATACGACCTTTGACAATTACTGAAGAAAAAGGATACAAACATGGAGAAAAATAAGGGAAAATTGAAGTCATTTTTTTAAAATAGCTGATAAGAATGAAGAAAAATACGAAAAGATAAGAAAAAACCAACTCTATTTGGAAAAACAACAAACTAAAATGGAGACAGTATAGAGAAAATGTGCAAGGAGATGAAGGCATTTGAGTAAAATGACTGCTTGAAATGAAATTATTTATCGGAGGAAATGAAATCATTTCTGGAAGAACGTCAGAGGAAAACTGGAAGATACTATGGAATATACTTTGGAAAATAACGGAAAAATAAGTAGAAAATAAAGAAAGATTTTGTAAAATATTTGAAGATAATTGAAAAACACTAGAAAAACACATTGAAAGAAATATGAAGGAAAGTTTAAAGAGAATTTTGGAAAAATAAGTGATAAAAATAAAGAAAACCTGATGTAAAACATATGTAGAATCAAAATTTATGAAATTGGTGCTATTTATTGTCAAAATGTAGTGGCGTTTGGAAAAAAAGTACAAAAGAAGATATTCGGAAAAAACAACAGAAAAGTAGGTAGAAAATAAGAAACAGATTTTGTAAAAGGTTTGAAGATAATTTTGGAACAATTATTGATGAAAATAAGGAAAAATGTTGAAAAACTTGAGGAAAAAATCGAATACAATTTTATCAAAATTAACGACAAAGATTAACACAAATATTTAAGAAGTGAAGGTAAAATTGAAGATATATATTGAAAAATTCCTTATAAAATACGGAAGAAATATAGAAAGAAGTCGTAAAAGTTGGAAGATATTTTAGAAAAATGACTGATAGAAATGGAGACACCCATAGACAATATTTTAAATCACTGGAAATATCTCTTGAAAAATGAGAGAGGAAAATGAAGTGAAATATTAAAAAACGTAAGAAAAAAGGAAGATATTCTGGAAAATTTTCAAATAAGATATACATCTAATATACCTGTAACAGTAAGACATTGAGGAACATTTGAAAAAATTAATGATAACAAAGGTAGTGATATATATATGTTATTTGGAAAAAATTGAAGATATCCTCAATGAAAAATGTATAAACACGAAGGAAAAGATAAAATTAAAGAAACAACTGAAGGAACATTTGGATAAATACTGAGAAAACTTTAAAAAAAAAAGAATAAATTGATGAAAAATGGAAAATGTTCCAAAAGGAATTACTGACAATAATGGAGACAGTTATAGAAAAAATGGTAAGAGAAAATAAGGCATATATGCAAAATTACGAGTTACATTAAAGAAAAGTATGGAAAAAATATCAGAGAAAGTAAAGACAGTTTTGGAAAAAGAATTTGTACAAAAGAGAGCAGTTAGGGAAATCTATGAAAAAGTTGAAGATAGTTTTGAAAAATAACTGATAAGTATGAAGAAAACATCAAAAATTAACAAAAAGTTGACGAACGAGTGATAAATATGAAAAAAACGTAAAAAAATGTAGAAAAAAATGAAGAAGTTCTTGTGAAATACTTGATGAATACGAAGAAAACTTTGAAAAAAAAAAGAAGGAAAATTTAATGACAGTTTTGGAAAAATAAGTGATAAAATTATGGGAAACATGTAAACCATTTAAGCATTTAAGAACAATGCTGAAAACTCTACAATTACAATTATCAATAAAAATCGATACGACTACAAAAAAAATGAGGGAAAAATCAAAGCCGTTTTCCTGAAAATTACAGAGAAAAATTGAAACAAATAAAGAAATACTTTATAGAAAGATAGAAAATATTTCTAGAATGAAAATAAATAATATTGGTGCAATTTATCGTCAAAATGTAATGACGTATGAAAAACAATAATAATAATAAAGACAAATACACAAAATATTTGTGGAAATTGAAGACATTTTTGAAAAATAACTTAAAACTGAAGAAAAATATAAGTAAATTAAGGAATACAGGAAGACAATTTGGGGATAAATACTGATAAAAACAGAGAGAAAAATAGAAAAACCTAAGTTCAATATAATGACTAAATTGTAAAACGTACTGAAATAAATAAAGACAACTGTAAAAAAATTTTATAAAAACAAGAATACAACCTTTAACAAATTACTGATTTAAATGGATACAAACAGGGAGAAAATAGGGTAAAATTTGAAGTAATTTCTTGAAAAATTGCTGATAACAGTGAAGAAAAATAATAAAAATTAAGAAAAAGCAACTCTTTTATCAAAATCTACTGAAAAAAAATGGAGACAGTATACAGAAATGTGCAGGGAGATGAAGAAATTTGAGTAAAATGACTGCTTGAAATGAATATATTTATCATAGAAATGAAAGTATTTCTGGAAAAACGTCATAGGAAAACTGGAAGATATTCGGGAAAATATGTAGAAAATAAGAAAAGATTTTGTAAAAGGTTTGAAGATAATTTTGGAACAATTAATGAGGAAAATAAAGAAAAATGTTGAAAAATTTGAGGAATAATCGAACACAATTTAATCAATATTAATTAGAAAGATTTAGACAAATATTTAAAAAGTTATGGTAAAATAGAATGCATTTATTGAAAACTTCCTGATAATGGGAAAAATATAATGAAAAATTCATAAAAATTTGAAAATATTTTAGAAAGAGGACTGATAGAAATAGAGACATACATAGACAATAATTAAGAAAAATTGGTAATTTCTCTAGAAAAGTGTAAGAGAAAAATGATGTGAAATATTAAAAACAAGTAGGGTAAAAATGAACATATTCTGGAAAAATTCACGAAAAATATATTCAAATATTGGAAAAATTTATCCAAATTTGACAATGTGTTATTTCAAATTTTTATTAAAAAAGAAATCATAAATATATATATTTCATGAAAAATTGAAGATATACTTGAAGAGAAACTCATAATCACAAAGACAAAGATAAAATTTAAGAAAAAACTGAAGAAACATTTGGAAAATACTGAGAAATCTCGTAACAAATAAAGGTTAGACTTATGAGAAATGGAAAATATTCCTCGAAATATTACTGATAACAATGGTGACAAGTATAGAAAATATAAGAGAAATTGAGGACGTTGTGGAAAAATTACTGGTTATAATGAAAGGAAGTAGAGAAATAAATATAAAAGAAATTGAAGATAGTATTAGAATACTAACTGGTAAAAAAGGAGGAAATATATAGAAAAAATTGGTGGAAAAGTTGAAGATATGTTTGAAAATTACTGGAGAAATATGAACAAAACAACAAAAATTAACGAAAATTGAAAGAAAACATTAGAAGAAGGAATGATAAAAATGATGAAAAACATAGAAATTAATTAGGGAAAAAATGAAGATATTCTTGAAAAATACCTGAAATTATCAGAGGCAATATAGAAAACAAAATGAAAGAAAATATTGAAGACAGTTTTTGAAAAATAACTGATAAAAAACGGAAATCATAGAAAAACTTTACGAAAATATGTGAAGACTATTTTGTCATAATTAACAATAAATATCAAGACAAACATAAAAAAATGAAGGAAAAATTGTAGACATTTTGGAAAAAAATACTAACAAAAATTAAGACGAATAAAGAAATACTTTTATTGAAAAATTGAAAATATTTTTAGAATAAGTACTGATAAAAATGCGCGAAATATCGACAAAATGGATGTGAAATTAACTCTGTTCGTAAAAACACTAATAATAATAAAGAAAAATATGGAATATATTTATGAAAATTGAAGTAATTTTGAAAAAATAGCTAATAAAAATGAAGAAAAGTATAGAAAAATATTCCTGAATACAAGAAGAAATTTGAGGGATAATTACTAGTAAAAACAGAAACGAAAATTGAAAAGTCTAAGGTAAATTTGATGACTTTATTGGAAAAAATACTAAATAAAATAAAGACAAATGTAATAAAAGATCATAAGATCTTCCTTATAAGATCAGGAAGACAACCTTTCACAAATTACTAATAAAAATGGATATAAATATCGAGAAAAAAATGCTAAAATTGAAGTCATTTTTTAAAAAACTACTGATAACCATGAAGACAAATGGAAAATTTTAAGAAAAAAAGTAGTCATTTTCGGAAAACGACTGACGAAATAGTTATGTATCTAGAGAAAATGTGTAAAGAGAAGAAGACATTTTAGAAAAATTACTGATGGATATGAAAATATTTATAAGAAAAAAAATGAAAACATTTCGGAAAAAAGTCCATGAAAATGTTGAAGGTATTCTGATAAAAAAAAAAAAAAAACAGAAAAATACGTAGAAAATATGGAAAGATTTTTTTAAAAGTTTGAAGACAATTTTGGAATAATTATTGATAAAGATGAGGAAAATATTGAAAATCGTGAGGAAAAAATCGATCACAATTTTAGTAAAAGGAATAATAAAACAAGACAATTATTTAAAAAGAAAAAATAAAATTGAAGTATTTTATGTAAAAAATTCCAGATAAAAATGTAGAGAACTATACACAAATTTATAAATATTTAAACATATTTGGAAAAAGGAGTGATAGAATTGGAGACAAATATAGACAGTATTTAAGAAAAATTAGCAATATTTCTGGAAAAATGAGAGAGGAAATGAAATGAATTATAGAAAACATGTAGGACAAAAATGAATATATTCTGAAAATATTCCTGATAAAGTTATTCAAATACAAGAAAAATTATCAAAAATTGATGTCTTTGAAAAAATTACTGATTGTTTGAAAACAGAAGAGAAATATGTATATAATTTAGGAAAATATGAAAGAAATACTTGAAGAAAACGTGATGAGCACGAACACTAAGATAAAATTAAAGAAAAAAACTGAAGAAATTACTGATAAAAATATAGACAATTATAGAAAAAATGTACGGGAAATTGAAGACATTTATGAAAAATTACAGATTAAAAGAAGAGAAGTATAAAAAAAATTTATAGGAAAATGAAAACAGTTTTGGAAAAATAACTGGAAAAAAGTAGGAAAATTACTGAAAAGAATGAAAAAATTAAAGATATTTTTGAAAAATAACTGTTAAGTTTGAAGAAAACTTTAAAAATTAACGAAAATTGGAATAAAAATTTGGAGGAATGAGTGATAAATATGAATAAAAGGTAGAAAAATGTTAAGAAAAATATGAAGCGGTTCTTGAAAAATACCCGAAAAATAAGGAGCAAACATTGAAAAAAAAGAATGAAAATTTAAAGAAAATTTTGGATAAATATGTGATCAAAATAAGGGAAAACATCGAAAACCTATAAAAAAATATTGAAAACAATATTATTACAGTTATCAATGAAAATCAAGAAGAATACAACAAAAAATGATGGAAAATTGTAGACACATTTGTGATAATTATGGAGAAAAATTGAGACAATGGAGAAATACTTTATTGAAAGATGGAAAATATATCTAGAATAACAACAGATAAAAATGGTGCGATTTATTTTCAAAATGTATGAGTAATTATTGACGTTTGGAAAAACAATAATAAAAATAAAGACAAATACACAAAACATTCATGAATCTTTTAAAAATTTTGAAAAATAACGGTTAAAATGAAGAGAAATATAAAAAAATTATGGAAAATAGGAAGACATTACTGATAAAAGCAGAGACGAAAATAGAAAACCCTCAGTTATATTTGATGATTTTATTGGAAAAATTACTTAAAAAAAATAGAGACAAATGTAAAAAAAAATTCTAAAATCAAGAATACCATGTTTGACAAATTACTGATGAAAATGGACACAAATGTGGAGAAAATAAGTTAAAATAGAAGATATTTTTTGAAAAACTGCTGATAAGACTAAAGAAAAATACAAAAAATTAAGAAAAAAGGTACTCTTGTAAAAACAACTGATGAAAATGGAGATAGTATAGAGAAAATGTGGAAAGAAATGAAGACATTTTAGTAAAATTACTGCTTGAAATGAAAATACTAAAGAAAATGAAAACATTTCTGGAAAATCATCAGAGGAAAACATGAAGAATTTCTGGAAAATTAACAGAAATTTATGTAGAAAATAAATATTTTTTGAAAAGTTTGAAGACAATTTGGAACAATAATTGATAAAAATGAAGAAAATAATTAAAAACATGAGGAAAAAATGGAGCAAAATTTTAGCAAAATTAGCAACAAAAATAAGACAAACATTCAAAAATTGAAGGTAAAATTGATGACATTGATAGAAAAATTCCTTATAAAAATTGAGAGAAACATTGTATAGACTCATAAAGATTTGAAGATATTTTAGAAAAATGATTGATAGAAATGGAGACACACATAGACAATATTTAAGAAACATTGGCAATATCTCTTGAGAAATGAGAGAAAAAATTGAAGTGAAATATAAAAAACAGGTAGGGAAAAAATGAAGTTATTCTGAAAAATTAAATAAAATATATATCAAACATAACAAAAACTATAAAATTTTGAGGATCATTAAAAAAATTATTGATAAATAAGAACACATATATGAATATAATTTTTGAAAAAACTGATGAAATCCTCAAAGAAAAATGATTAACACGAACTAGTGATAAGTTTGAAAAAAAGGAAGCAAAAAAATGAAGAAAAAAATGAAGCTGTTCTTTAAAACCACACGAAAAATACAGAGAAAACATTAAAAAAAAAATGAAGGAAAATTTAAAGGTAATTTTGGAAAAATAAGTGATAAAAATAAGGGAAAAAATGTAAACCTTTTAATAAAAATGTTGAAACCTCTACAATTACACTTATCCAAAAAAATCGAGATGAGTACAGAAAAAACTGATGGAAAAACCGTAGACACTTTTGTGAAAATTAGAGAGAAATATTGAGACAAATAAAGAAATATTTTATTGAAGGACCGAAAATATTTCTAGAATCAAAACTTATAAAATTGGTGTGATTTACCGTCAAAATGTAATGACGTTTGGAAATACAACAACAATAATAAAGAGAAATATGCAAAATATTCATGGCAATTGAAGTAATATTGGAAAAATAACTTAAAATTGAAGAAAATATAAAAAAAATTAAGGGATACAGGAAGACAATTTGGGGATAATTACTGATAAAAACAGAGACTAAAATAGAAAAACCTAATTTCAATTTAATGACATTATTGGAAAGTTACTGAAATAAATAAAGAACACGGTAAAAAAAAATTATAAAATCACAACACAAACTGACAAATTCCTGATGAAAATGGATACAAACATGGAAAAAAATACCGTAAAATTGAAGACATTTTTTGAAAAATTGCTGATCAGAATGAAGAAATATACCAAAAGTTAAGAAAAATGCAACTCTTTTAGGAAAAACAACTGACAAAAATGGAGATTTTATAGAGAAAATGAGCAAGGACATGAAGACCTCTGAGTAAAATTACTGCTTGAAATGAAAATCATTTATCGAAGAAAATGAAATCATTTCTGGAAAAATGTCAGTGGAAAACTGGAAGATATTTGGGAAAAATAACAGAAAATATGAAGAAAATAAAGAAAGATTTTGTAAAAAGTTTGAAGATATTATTGAAACAATTTTTGATAAAAATAAAGAAAAATATTGAAAAATTTGAGTAAAAATTCGAACACGATTTTATGAAAATTAACAACAAACATTAAGACAAATATTTATGAAGTGAAGGTAATATTGAAGACATTTATAGGAACATTCTGGATAAAAATCGAGAGAAATATAGCAGAAAGTCATAAAAATTGGAAGATATTTTAGTAAAAGGACTGATAGTAATGGACAGAAACATAGACAACACTTAAGAAACATTGGTAAAAAATCTTGAAAAATAAGAGAGGAAAATGTTGTGAAATATAAAAAACAGGTTGAAAAAAATGGAGATAATTTGGAATATTACCAAATAAAATATGCATCAAATATAACAGAAACTGTAAAACATTGAGGATCATTTGAAAAATTTACTGATAAAAAAATAAGTCACATATGAATGTAAATTTTGCAATTTGAATATATCCTCAAAGAAAAAGAATAACCACGGAGACAGAGTTAAAATAAAAGAAACTACCGAAGGAACATTAAGAAAAATATTTAGAAAAATGATTAAAAAAAAGAATAAATTTATGAAAAATGGGAAATTTTCCAAGGAATTACTGATAATAATGGGGACAGCTAGAGAAAAAATTAACGAGAAACTGTAGGAATTTATAAAAAATTACTTTGTACATTAAAAAAATGTATGGAAAAATGTAAAAGAATGTGCAGACAGTTTTGAAAAAAATTGGTAAAAAAAAGAAAAATAATGGAAAACAATGAAAACATGAAAATATTTTTTAAAGTAACTGATAAGTATGAAGAAAACATTAAAATTTAACAAAAAATAGAAGAAAACAGAAGAATGGGTGATAAATATGAAAAAAACGTAGAAAAATATGAAAAAAATGAAGCTGTTCTTGAAAATATTCGAAAAATGCAGAGAAAACAATTAAAAAAATGAAGGAAAATTTAAAGACAATTTTGGAGGAATAAGTGATAAAAATAACGGAAAACATGTAAACCCTTTTAAAAAAATGATGAAAACTCTACGATTACAATTAGCAATAAAAATAATTTCTCGGGATAATTACTGATAAATACAGAGACGAAAATAGAAAAAACCTAAGTTCTATTTAATGACTTTATTGGAAAATGTACAGAAATAAATAAAGACAATTGTTAAAAATAATTGATAAAATCAAGAATACAACCTTTCAGAAATTACAGATGAAAATGGATACAAACAGGGAGAAAAATATGGTAAAATTTTAAGTCATTTTTTGAAAAATGGCTGATAAGAGTCAAGAAAAATACCGAAAGTTAAGAAAAAAGCAACTGACAAAAATTGAGTCTGTACAGAGAAAATGTGCAAAGAGATGAAGACATTTGAGTAAAATTACTGCTTGAAATGAAGATATTTATGGAAGATAATGAAAGCATTTCTGGTAAAAAGTCAGAGGAAACTGGAACATATTCGGGAAAAAGAACAGAAACATATGTAGAAAATAAAGATTTTGTAAAATGTTTGATGATAATTTTGGAACAATTATTGATGAAAATAAGGAAAAATGTTGAAAAACTTGTGGATAAAATCAAACACAATTTTATCAAAATTAACAACAAAGATTAAGACAAGTATTTAAGAATTGAAGTTAAAATTGAAGACATTTACAGAAAAATTCCTGATAAAAATCGAGAAAAATATTGAAAAAAATCATACAAATTGGAAAATATTTTAGAAAAACAAGTAGAGAAAAAATGAAGATATTCAGTGAACCTAACTATCTACATTTATATAGGCAAGCGATTTCATGTTCTCAAATGCCTTCATTACAAGAAGGTAGATTTGTCTTTTCAATAATTGAAATCTAAAATAACATGGTTCCTCTCCTGTTTTACTGGATTGAAACAAGCAGATCCCAGCTGAGATTCAAAGTGATGAGCCATGAAGTACTCCACTCAGTAGGAGGAACACCAGTATATATGTATATCAATAGATGAATGAATGAAGAAAATATAATAGATATATATAATAGATTACTATTGGTCCATACTGAAAAAAAAAATACATATAGTTAGCACAAAACACCTGGGCATATACCCAAAAGATGCTCCAACATTTAACAAGCACACAGTTCCACTATGTTAATAGCAGCCTTATCTATAATAGGCAGATGCTGGAAAAAAGCCAGATGTCCTTCAACAGAGGAATGGATACCGAAAATGTGGTACATTTACACAATGGAGTACTATTCAGCTATTAAAAACAATGACTTCACAAAATTCTTAGGCAAATGGATGGAACTAGAAAATATCCTGAGTGAGGTAACACAGTCACAAAAGAACACACATCGTATGCACTCATTGATAAGAAATATTAGCCTAAAAGCTTGGAATACCCAAGATACAATTCACAGACCATGTGAAGGTCAAGAAGAAGGAAGACATGTGTGGTTGCTTCTGTCCTTTTTAGAATGGAGAACAAAATACTCACGGGAGGAAATATTGAAACACACTGTGGAGCAGAGAATGAAGGAAAAGCCATTCAGAGACTGCCCCACCTGAGGACATATCCCATATACAGCCACCAAACCCAGACTCTATTGCAGATGCCAAGAAGTGCTTGCTGACAGAAGCCTGATAGAGCTGTCTCCTGATTGAGCCTGGAAAATGCAGAGGTGGATGCTCGCAGCCAACATTAGACTGAGCACAGGGTTCCCAATGGAGGAGTTAGAGAAAGAACAGAAGGAGCTGAAGGGGTTTGCAACCCATAGGAAGAACAACAATATCAAGCAACCAGACTACCCAGAGCTAACAAGGACTAAACCACCAGTCAAGGAGTACACATGGAGGGTCCCAATGCTCCTTGTTGTCCCAGTGTATGGGAATGCCAGGGCAGGGAGGCATGAGTGGGTGT
>JADRCH010004699.1:0-10502 GCA_019843965.1 Rhynchomys soricoides
GTGGAGCTAATTGGTCTTGTTTCTGACTGGAGCCTGTCCTTCTGTGTGGTTCTGTGATTCTTGTTGGGTCAGAAATCCAGGCAGTCCAGCTGCCTCTGTGATCCTGAGATCCTGGGTGTGTCAGAGTTCTTGGGAGTCAAGCTGACTCTTGGTCTGGGTGGAATGTGTGGAGTTTCAGAGACCAGGATCTGCTCCAGGATCCAGGTGTAATCTGGAAGATATTTGTGTCTCTGGGTGGGCAAGAGTTCCTGTGTCCTCTGAGTACAAGGGGTTCCCAGTTATGCCAGGTATTGGGGTGTGGATTAGGGCCTCACCTAGTATCCTGCATGTGTCAGTGCTCCTGGTGGTCAAGCTGCCTCTGGGTGTGGGTAGGATGGGTGAAGAGCCAGATTCTAAGGTCTGTCCTTGGGCAAGTGCAGGTGCCTAATCCTATCTTTGTAACTGCAACTTACTGCCTAAGAGTAAGAGAGAATGGCTGAGAAAACTGTGTGTATGTTTCAGAATTGCTTACTTCCCTTGTCTTTTGATATTTAAGTGATTGATTTTGTGTATTGCAAGTTATGTGTATGCATCTCTGGAGGCACCTGTTTGTTTCTTGCATTTATTGTTTTGTTTTTTTTTTTCTGCTTTCTTTATTTTATTCTACACACACACACACACACACACACACATTTAGCCTGTTTCTTTTAAAATAAGAGAAAAGGTGGAGAGGTTCTGAGAGAAGAGGGAACAAAACTGTGAAAAATCGTGATCAGAATATAGTGTATAATGGAAAGAAATATTTCTGTAGGGGGATTAAGGGAGAACTCATCTGTTAAGACTACTTTCTCTTTCTGCAGAGAGCCTCAATTTCATTCATATCACTAACTTGGTGGCTCATAATTATCTGCTACTCTAGTTCCAAGGAATCTGATGCTCTATCACCCCTGTAAACACCAGGCATTCAGTTGGTGCACATCTATAGACACAAGCAAACCGTTTGTACACCAAAAATATCTTAAAGATAAGATAAAATATATACTTGGGCATAATTTGGTAACTACATCTAGAAACTGACAGTATCTTTGACTACATGCATAAGACTTATGTAAGATCAAGCCAGATGAAATCCCAGTGTGAAGTGATAAAAACAAGAGTGGTCTATTCTCAGCTCAGGAACTCTTATAATTGATGGCTGCTGGGAAAGGTAGAGTAGGCTTTCTTTAGGAATGAGACCCCAGAGAAATTATTTGTTTTCCCACAAGCTGTACAGTTACAGAAAATCCTAAGTGAACTCTGGGGTTTTAAAATAAAAGAAGAAAACAGTACATAAGATGGGAAGGAAGAGTGGCCATGGGTTAGGAGAGTAGCTGAAGGGAAAGAAATGTGTGGATTTTACTAAAACAAAAAGTATGCATATATGAAATTTGATGTCAATAAAAATACAAGCCATTATGATGAACTCTTCCTAGAAATTATTAGAAAGTATAATCTGTTGTTAAAGCTCTTTGAAATAGTAAATTTGCCCTATCATTTTCTCTATCTCATTAAGTTAGTTTGGCTAATTAACAGAATTTCAAATATAATATGATGAAATGTAATGAACTTATTTTTCACTAAAATGCATTGAATGAGCTCAGAAGATGCCTCTGTTGGTAGGTAAATGCTTTTTGTATCAGCATAAAAATGTGGATTTGGACCTAAAAAACTACTATGAAAACTGAGTAAGGTGACATATCTGTTGCACAATTAATGGTAGAGAGGAAGGTAATGCATTCCGGAAACATGGTGGCCAGCCAGGCTTGTCGAATATCAAATATCTGTATTTCTAGTCCAGTGTGATATCCCAAATCAAAACAAAAAGTTATGAGACATAGAGTTAACTACTTCTAACACTGACTCCTGTGCTGGAAAGTATTTTTATACACAAACACACACACACACACACACGTACTCATAAGCATACATATCACACATGAAAACAAAAATTTAAATAATTAAATAAGACATGTGAGGTAATATGAAGAGATATTTCTACATGGATTGCAAGTATAATTATCACTCAAAACAAAACAAAGTGTTCAGGACACAAAAAATAATACGACATAATTATGCCCATATTATACTGTACATAGTGTATTCAAAATGTATATGTACAGGACTTTGTTGCATGACTTGATATCAAACACTCTACTATCTGCAGCATTATTTCTTCTTTTTCTTCAGAATTATTTTGGATGGTTGTAGATTATGTTGGTTAATCTTATAGTCAACATGATGAGATTTAGAATTACCTAAGAGACAAACCTCCGGTTGCAAGTGTCTTTACGTCTAATCAAATTAAGAAAACATACTTAGTGCGTGTGGCATCAGGACATGACCCAAAGACTAGATTGAATGAAAGGGGACTCAGATAGGACCCCTAGCATTCATCTTTCTGTTGCCTGACAGTAGGCTCTCCTGGTGGGAACTCCATTCTTCCCCAGCCTCTGCTCCCACCTGCAGCTGATCAGTGGATCCTGAACCATATAGGTACACTTCCTTTCCCCTACCCATCTTCTCTGCTTGCTGAGTCCTCTGGAGCAAGTAGAGCTACCCTGAGAAGCTTGCTCTCCCAGAGGTTCCTCCATTTACCTGCTACTCCTCCTTCTAACTTCAAGAGTATTGATAAACCTGATCTAGGCAGGTAAGCTTCCCTCTTCTCCTCATCTTCGCTGCTTTATGAATCCTCTAGAGCAAACTAGGCCATCCTGATTTGCCTGCTAGCCTAGGGGACTTCTCTTCCTCCCTCCAACTCTACTCCTACCTTTTTCAGACCTGCTGAGCCTGAAACATACAGGTAAGCACACCTTCCTGAACACACCTTTCCTGCTTGCTGAGTCATCTGGGCACTCCTAACAGCCCTCAGAAGCCTGCTATTCCTGGGGACCTCAATTCTCCCACCACTTCTCTTCCTACCTTGATTGGAACTGTAGCTACTGAAATAAACAGATCTGGAGATCCTGAACAATACAGCCCAAGAATACCCATGAGAGGCCTGCCACACCAAGACCATTGAGGTTAATTCCTATCCCAATACCAACTACAACAGTAACATTCAGGGACCAAACCCATCCGGATGGCTAAAAGACAGAACATATCCAAATTCATGGTATAGTACCAGGAAGTATTCATGAAAGACCAATCGGGAGTTGATTCAGGGTAATCACACAGGGGTCTTTGTTCACAAACTCAAGTTTGGATTTAATGCACCTTGGATTTTCAGGAAGGCTTCAGTGGAGAGAAGCCCCAAATGCTTGTCTGGACAAGGTCTTATAGAAAATGGAAAGTGATATGTGAGTGTTTCTAGCCTGGAAAGCATCTCATTGGAAGAGCTACTATGGCCTTTAACACAATTGGCTGGTACTGGGAGCCAAACCATAAACTTAAGTTCTGCTTTGCTCCTGATTGGTGCTTGTTAGGCAGAGGCAGGCCTGTTATGTGGACATTCAGATTTTGGGGGGAAATAACCTGGAGACTGGTGCTAGAGGCAGGTCTTGTGGTAAGAAGCCTGGAATCTGGTGCTAAGAACTGGCTTGTTAGTTTACATGAGTTTAAATTTAGGACAGGTTCTCGAAGATGGAGTCTGAACCCAAAACATTTGGTCTCTCAATGGAATACAGTGAAAGCAGTGCTAAGAGGAAAGTTCATAGCACTACGCTCCTATATTAAAAAGTTAGTGAGTTTTAATATAAGCAATTTAAAGGTACCTCTGAAACCTATAGAAAAAACAAACAAACAAACAAACAACCACACCAAAGATGAGTAGAAGGTCAGAAATAATCCCAACCAGGGCCGAAATAAAAAAGATAGAAAAACACTTAGACAAACTAACCAAAAGACAGAGAAACAGTGTTCAAATAAACCAAATCTGAAATGAAAATGGAAACATAACAAAAGACCCTGAGGAAATTTAAAAAAGTATTACCACTTACTGCAAAAGCTTGCACTCCACAAAATTAGGAAATTATTATTTCATTTAAATTTCTCTTTATTTTATTTTTATTAGATATTTTCTTTATTCCCATTTCAAATGATATCCCCTTCCACCTGAAGCCCCCTATTGCATCGCCCCTCTTCATGATCCAATGAGCTCCCACCCCTCCACCTACTCCCACTTCCCCATCCTGGCATTCCCCTACAGTGGGTCATTGATCCTTCACAGGACCAAAGGTCTCTCCTCCCATTGATGCCCAACAAGGCCATCCTCTGCTACATATGCATCTGGAGCTATGTGACTCTCAATGTATACTCTTTGATTACTGGTTTAGTCCCTGGGAGCTCTGGGGTATCTGGTTGGTTGATATTGTTGTTCTTCTTATAGGGTGGCAATCCTCTTCAGCTCCTTCAGTCCTTTCCCTAACTCCTCCATTGGGGACCACAAGCTCAGTCCAATGGTTGGCTGTTGAGCATCCACCTCTGTACTTGTTAGGTTCTGGCAGAGCTTCTCAAGAGAGAGCTATATGAGGCTCCTGTCAGCAAGCAATTCTGGGCATACACAATAGTGTCTGGGTTTGTTGACTGTTTGTGGGTAAATCACAAACAGGTGAGGCAGGCTCTGCATGGCCTTTCCTTCAGTCTCTACTCCACACATTCTCTCCATAATTCCTCCCATGAGTATTTTGTTCCCCTTTCTAAGAAGAACCGAAGCATCCACTCTTAGATCTTCTTTCTTCTTGAGTTTCATGTGGTCTGTGAATTGTATTTTGGATATTCCAAGTATTTGTGCTAATATCCACTTATCATTGGGTGCACACCATGTGTGTTCTTTTGTGACTGGGTTACCTAACTCAGGATTACATTTTCTGGCTCCATCCACTTGCCTAAATATTTCATGAAATCGTTGTTTTTAATAGCCAAGTAGCACTGCCTTTTGAGAATGTACCACATTTTGTGTTTCCATTCTTTTGATGAAGGACATCTGGGTTCTTTCCAGCTTCGAGCTGTTATAAATAAGGCTGCTACAAACATAGAGGAGCATATGTCCTTATTAGATGTGGGCCCAGCTTTTGGGTATCTGACCAGAAGTGGTATAGCTGGTTCTTCATATAATACTATGTCCAATCTTCTGAGAAACTGCCAGACTCATTTCTAGAATGATTTTACCAGCTTGCAATCACACCAACAATAGAGAAGTGTTCCTCTTTCTCCGAATCCTCACCATCATCTGCTGTCACCAAGGCTAAGATAAAGGAATTCAATCCTGACACTTATGCCTGACCTCATTGACATTCTTGACAGAGGTGTAAACTTCCTCTGTGCAAATCTCTGACATTTTACACAGCCATAAATTAAGCATTGAGTGGGTGATGCACTGGAATTATTCTACCAACTTGAGATATAACCTTGCCTTATCTGCCATAGATAAAGTGACTTCTCAGTGTCATAGTAATGGAACCTGGTTAAATAGAACCTGGGAAAATACTCTCTAAGAGGCTGCTTTGAGAAAGGAATCTCTTAGTTGCATTCTGAGCTACATCATTTACATTTTTAAATAAATCTAAATGTTTGCAAAATACAACTGTTGTTAACTAGGTGTTGGTTTTCAAGTTACTTTTTCTATTGTTCAGTGCAGTGTCTGTAGGTTCTAATTAGTTTTGCTTACTTTTTGATAACTACAGATGATTTCTCTGCACTCCCTTCTCTACAATACTACTACGTTTTTACAGAAGCCACAAATTCTTTTTTTTTTTTCTGCATCCCTATTATAAACCTCAGTTGACCGGGTGATAACTGTCCAAGTCCAGCCTTAATTTTATACTGTTCTGAAATTTTCCCCAGCAAAAAACTTGGTCCCTACCTTGGAATTCAGTCCCTGTCAAGTGTTCAGCACACATGGACACGACCAGATTCTCCCTCCGTACACATTTTTTTTTTTTAACTGCCCCACTAAATGTCGGTGTTTCCTTCCACAACCTCTTGAGACAGACATCTACTTTTCACATTTTCTCTTGGTTCTCTGGTCTTCTCAACTTCCACCAGAGTGGCCCATTGGGCCATTAAACTCTAACTACAGCATGTGAGACCTTTTCTGGTTCAAAATTCCAAACTCTCCAACATCCCTACCACAAACCACTTCCAGTGTGCAACCAATTAAGACCAAAATGGAGCTGCAAGGCATAAAAGGGCGGGATGCAAATGAAATGTTTGTACTATAATTCAAATGTAAACTAAATTGTAAAAAAATAATATTTTCAAAATCTTAAAATGAAACAAAGCAAGACAAATTCAGACCTCCACCTGTGAAGAGAGACCTGGGAACATAACATACATTCTCACTGTCTCCTTGCATTCAGTTTAAGTCTTTCAGACTCAAACTGTGCTACTGGGTTTACTCTAACTTATAATATTTATGTTTATATGGGGATGTTAGATTCAAAGACATTTTATTTCCCACTATTCAACATTGTAAGAACTAGCTACATAGTGTCTAACATTCATACATCCTAAAATATTATGTGTATAGAGGTACCATGTTGTGAATATTTTGTATTTTTAAAAATATTTGAGTGTGAATTCTAATTTACATTTTGACATAATTTTTATAAATCTGCAAAAAGAAAGGAAAGAAACTGAAAGACTTATATATGTTTTAATAAACTCATGAAATTGAAAGGTGACTTTGAATGTGAATGTAGGTACTGAAGGGAGCATGTTGCTTGGCAATTTAGTCTTGGGAACACAATCATCTGAGATAATACAGTGACTTTTAGGTCTAGGATATTGGTAATTAGGTTATTAAGAAAGAATGGGGCCGAAAATTCAAGTATTATAATTTGAGATTCCATCCATGATGGCCTCTGACCCTTCACTTTTCATGGTCTTGGGCAAAGTGGCTACCTATACAGGAGTTGAAAGTTTAATCAAATGTGGTACTTTATAACACAAAATTAATGAGGATTTTTACTTATTCTAGTTTGAGATGATTTTGTGATGCAACTGTTTTAATTAATCCATACTCTTGTAAGCAGTGCCTCAACAGTTGTTTTCCAGTTTTCTTACTATATTCATAGGCTCACCATATTGAACTTGAGTCTGTTATTGGTCTCCCAACTGATTAAGACATGTTTGGGAAAATAAGCCAGAGGGAGAAATATATTTATCGTATGTTCACTCAAATGTGTGAGGTTTAGAAAGAAAAATAATGATTAGAAAGAGAAAGCAAAATACGAGAGAGTAGTTCTGTGGGAAAAACAAATAGAGAAAAATAAGCCTTGAGAAGATGTCATATTCTCATTATTGTATATGATTAATAGATAGCAACAAATTTCTCACAAAATAAAAAAAACCTCATGGTTTCATTATCTATCCCCAAAATATATATACCAATGGTTTGTTGCTAAAGAATAAAAATAATAATTAAAGGGACAACATGTTTTGTTGAATGTCAACCTTTTTTCTCAGTTTCTTTCTCATGAAACTCAGAATTATCAACTCAGTATTCACTCAAAAACATTGGAACCTCCTGATACCTATCTTACCATTTGTGCATGTTTCTGCATGTGCTGGTATCTACTCCTTTCATTAAACTTCCCAGACTTCCTTTCTACTGCAGGATATCTCTTCTCTATTATACCACCAAACAATTTAATTTTCTATATGATACCAACCCAATTCTTTTTACTTTTATTTTATCATTCTTAGACAACAGACTAAGGCTTTTCCATACTGTTTAAATGTATAGTTTATAAGTTAAAGCTTTTGGTTTTTAGAGAAAATAATTTATTCAAGCTGAAATATCTAAGTCTACATTTCTCTAGCCATAATTTAAAGAGCCCTGACAATAGCAGTGGCGATTAATAAAGTCATTTGGATCACCATTCTTTGTTCCTATGCTGAGAAGAATCTCTGCTCTTCTCCTTTCCCCAGGGTCAAGTATTATGACACTTATCAAAGGGAATTCCTAGAGGAAACTATTTGGATGCCTCAAGGATGAAATCATGATTCTTCTCAGAGCAGATCTCTTAACTCACACTTTCCTGTGACCTGGCCACTGCAGAAAAAAGCAACTGAGAGAGAAGAAATACTATGGTGCTACCAAGTATACAGAGGCTTCAAGGAGATATCTCATTTGCCTTAAATTTACTGAGCAGTGTGATTGCTGTTCATCTTTACAGGTTTTCTAGTAATCTGCAGTGCCTTGGTGTGGAACAAGGTGAATTCTCCCCATCCCATTGTCCCTATAACCAGCTGTAGAACTGTATCCAGGTTCATGAGAGTTGAAGAAGTTGCCCTTGCTCCTTCTGAGCTGCAGCAGTTGGGTTAGCAGGCCCTACAACTCATCTCAGAAGCACAGTAGACATGACTCTAAAGGTGGGGTGCAGGTAAGTTGGCACTGATAGCCTGAGAGTAGGAGGGATGGCTCTCTCCCTTGCCACGTGCACAATTGGGTGCGCTAGCAGTGGTGCTGTAGAGTTCACCCTGGTCTTGTGGATACAGGAGATATAGGTAGCTACACAAATCAGCTACCATCTAGCCCAATATCCAGGGCTTTGTGTTGGACCACCCTAACATCTACCTCATCTATGAACTGCTTGAGCAGACCCAAAGCAGCAGAATCATGAAACAGAAAAACAAAGAGGTATTTAAGAGGAGTTCCCATGAGGATGCAGTGTTGATAGGGCAGGCCAGCCAGATGACTCGAATGAGATCAATGACTCAGTACAACTCTCATTTGCAAGTAAAGATGGGGGCAATAAAAAGATATACTGTGGGACTAGCTGTTACTCCTTAAAGCTTCCAAGGCAATATGTTTGTTAAGTGCTGTTATTTATTTATTTATTTATTTATTTATTTATTTATTTATGGTCAGTTGGTTGCGGTAGAGGGAAGTTACAAAAGGAGAGTGGGATGAGTGGAATTGGGTTGCATGGTGTGTACCTCACAAAGAATCAATCAGATAATATAAGAATGGTATATTAAACAAGTCTCAGTAACCACTAAAACTCGTAAATACTTATACAATATTCATATGGATAGTGAGTGCAGGAAATTTGAATCAAGTGTTATATACCTCAATATTAGCTTCTCAGTATACTGAAGCAAGACATGATTTTATGCAACATAGCACACTTCTTTTTCAAGATAAAATGAAAAAGAACTGATTTGATTCTAAAAGAGATAACAAAAGGGACTGAAGGTTTTGTGAGACGTTACTTGATTCTTCATTTTAAATTAAGAAACTTTATGCTTTTCACTTATTTTAGTGCAGTTTAGGAACAAAAGAGATGGGAAAGTGATGAAAGAAGTAATTACAAATATATTTGTGGTGAGTGTTTATGTGAAATCTCTCCCTATTGTTGTAGTTTCTAAGTGAGAAAGTCTTCAGTGAACACCATCACAAACAGAATGGACCATACCACCCTGGACACAGAGTGAGAATGTATAGTGTAACAAATCACCTGCTGACCGCTTATCCAGAGTGCATCTTGAAAGCCACAATTTTAGGCAACCGATATAATATAAGGAAGAGACAGTTTGTTCCACATGATAATGCTTGAGATATTTTTTGAACTACTATAATGAAATTGATGTGAGATGCATAAAAATTAGAAGTAAAATGTTTTCTGCTCTGTTTTTATTCATGATTATGTTTTAAATGGGTATATCTTCTAACATTCACCCTCTCGTCCATATAGCATATCCTTCCCGACCCCTTGTACTGAGGAAGACCCCACTTCATTTCATGTCTTTTTGCTCTATTGCTCTATGACTCAGTGGTTTAATTCTTTGTGAGCATGGATATGGAACTTTTCACAGGAACATGGAACAGTGACTACCCAACTGATGACAATGACATTCCTTTTCCTTTCAGCTCTCAAGTGTCAATAGCTTTTTTGGGGGGTTTCAGCTCTCATAAGCCCTTCCCTAGTTTTTGAGTATTTACTGGCTTAATCCTGGGTATGCTTTGTGAAAGCAACAGTAGATGCTGAGATCACGAATGTCATTATTTTCTCACGCTCATAAGAGAGAATCCCATGAATCTCCTCCTCATCTCTTGGCTCTTGTGTTCTTTCCACCACCTCTTTCACAGTGTTTCCTTAATCTTGTAGGCATGTTATGTGTACCCCCTTTAAGGCTGAAGAGTCAACAGCAAACTGTTCTCAACACTTGTTCAGCCAGCCCCGGATCTTTGCATTAACTGTCCATACCAACTAAATACTATAGTCAACTTTTACCTTGTTTTTACATTTAAATCTTCATATATTTGTGTCAACCTTTGTTAGAATAATCTTTAAATGTACGTATTATCACTGAGCCAAAAATACCACTAGGTTTTCTAATATTTGATTTTTGAAAAAAAATCAAAGTTATATGCAAACCCACCTCGATAATACATTCTGAATTGTTCAAAGTTATCTCTGTATGCTATCCTGCTTAAGAACAATTTATTTATTCCATTGATTGTGGTAATTATTTTCTATAACCCAGTTCTATGGATAACATCAAATTATATATTGGAAACTTGAAATTTTCCTGTTTTT
>JADRCH010004714.1:0-11228 GCA_019843965.1 Rhynchomys soricoides
TCTAGTGCCTACCACTCTGTCCTTGATGATCAAACCCATCTTCTATTTTTTCCTAATGAATAACCTTAGATTTGTTTTAGACCAATGCGTGAACAAGAAGAAATACTTTTAACTGAATGAAAATACATGAAATGAATTTGAACTGAGCTCTTTTGGTCTAAGTTTGTTATAACTGAGTATCTCACACAGGAAGTGGAGATGCAATTTTGGGTTTACTTCACCACCTTGCTCTCAGGTAATGACAGGATTTTACTATGCTCTTTTGAATTTCTTTATTAAGGCACACAGTGCTGTGCGTTTTGCTCCTAGCACTGTGTACCTTGTGTCCCATAAGTTTGTGTATATTGCAGCCTTACTTTTCATTAAATTCTAAAAAATCTACAATTTCCTTCTTTATTTCTTCCCTGACCAAGTAAGCATTGAGTACAGAGTTGTTCAGTGTCCCTGTGAGTGTGAGCTTTCTGTTGTCTGTGTTGTTATTGGAGACCAGCTTTAATCCAAGATGATCTGTTGAGATGGATGGGACTTCTTCAATCTTCTTATTTTTGTTGAGGTTTGTTCTGTTTCCAATTTTATGGTCAATTTTGGAGAAGGTACCATGAGGTGTTGAGAAGAGGACAGATTCTTTTGTTTTAGGGAGAAATATTCTGTTGATATCTGTTAAATCCATTTGGTCCATAACTTCTGTTAGTTTCACTGTGTGTCTGTTTAATTTCAGTTTCCATGATTTGTCCATAAGAGAGAGTGGGGTGGTGAAGTCTCTCACCATTAGCCTGTGAGGTGAGATGTGTGCTTTGAGTTTTAGTAATTTTTCTTTTACAAAGGTGTTTGTTCTTGCATTTGGGGCATAGATGTTCAGAAAAGAGAGTTGATCTTCTTGGATATTTCCTTTGATGAGTAGGAAGTGTGCTTCCACACCTTTTTTGATAACTCTTGGATGAAAGTGTATTTTATTGGATACTAGAATTGTTACTACCCCTTATTCCTTAGGACCATTAGCTTGGAAAATTTTTTCCAGTCTTTTACTTTGATGCAGTGTTTGTCAATTTCACTGACATGTATTTTGTTCATGGAGCAAAATGCTGGCTCCTGTTCATGTACGCATTCTATTAGTCTGCTTTTTTCTTTTTCTTTTTTAATTTGTTAGTTTGTTTGCTTTGTTGTTTTATTTTCTGATTTTTAAGTTGGGGAATTGAGTTTATTTATATTGAGAGATATTAAGGACCAATGATTGTAGTTTCCTTTTATTTTTGCTGTGAGAGGTGGAAATATGTGGTTCTCTTCCCTTTGCCTTTGTTGTGATATTAATTTCTCCCTTTTTCTTGGGTATAGTTTCCCCCTTTGTGTTTGAGTTCCCCTTATATTATCCTCTATCAGGCTGTATTAGTGGAAAGATATGTATATAAATGTGGTTTGTTATTGGGTATCTTATTTTATCCACCTATGGTAATTGGTCTTTTGAAGAGTATAGTACGCTGGGGTGACATTTTTGTTCTCTATGGGTCTGTATGACGTCTGTCCAAGATCTTCTGGTGCTTAGAGTCTCTGTTGAGAAGTCTGGTACAATTCTGATAAGGCTGCTTTTTAGGTTACTTGACCTTTTCCCATATAGCTTTTAATGCTCTTTCTTTGTACGGTACATTTGATGTTTTGATTGGTATGTGACAGGAAGAATTATTTTTGTAGGACAATATGTTTGCTGTTCTGAAAACTTCTTAAATTTTCTTAAATTGTAGATATAATGAGACATGTGAAAATTTTGTCACTATACTCACTCAGTAGATGGATATATCTTGACAGCTATCATTGAAGTTAAGGTCCAGGTTCATGGCTCACTAAGAGCTTCTATCTGTGGGCCATTTGCTTGCTGTATTTTTCTTATAACACCCTACTTATAATGATATTTCATCCAGGCAAGACAAGTGATGATAAAGGAAAAAAAAAAAAAGAACTGTTTGTTCCTATAAAAGGGATTTAACAAATCAAGAGCTAAAATATAAGAAGATAAATGGGAACTATGAATTGAACTAAAGCTATTTAAGTGTAATATTAATTTTTCTCTAAGATACTCACTATTAACTTCCATTAGTTAATTGTTTATTATTATTATTGAACAATACTTTTTGTTTTACAGACAGTATCATCTTAGCCTATGGCAGCTTTGAACTCATCCTTTTTTGTTGATTGAGTAACTTTTCTGTTTCCACAAGAACAAGATATTCAAAGTGAGGTGATAATTTCCATCAAGGCTATCTACACTGAAGTTGCCTCAGTCTTCTTTATCCTGTAGCTTTGACCTTGGTAGCTCCATTCAGAGATTCCACTCAGAACACAATGTCTCATGATGTCACCGACATACAAAAAACGAATGTCATCTTAAAGAAACAGAACTCACAATAGACTCCAAGTGTATGATGTAATGTCTACCCAATAACGTTGTTAAATCCAAATATCCTTTTGGAAAGAAAGGCAAATCAAAAATAAAGGGAGAGGTTGGAAGTAATCTCAAAATTGATAAAGTCTTAACAAGCCTCATATTGTTTTAGCTTTATCATTTGTTTAAAGTAATGGCGTGTAGAAAAATCAAATGGAATACCTTTGTTTACCCATTTTAGATCATAACTATAGTTGAAGATCATTAATAACTCACTATAGTTTGGTGTTTTTAGAGACTATAAGCAACCATATGCTGTTAACTCAATCTCCAATATGAGAACTATTTAGAACCGAGTGCAGTCCAAATCAGTAGGTGAGTTTGGCTCTTTTAAAAGATATGTTTTTGTCTCACACACACTCACACACACACACACACACACACACGAGGATACTCTGTAGTGTTCCTGAGACACAACAGAAGGGGGAATAAACCCCATTACGGAAGGTTGTGCGCAATCATGTGGTTGTTGGGAATTGAACTCAGGACCTCTGGAAGAGAAGTTATATCTCTTAACCATTAAGCCATTTCTCCAGCCCTAAGTCAGAAGGTTATATTTAAGGATTGGTGACAAGAAACATATGCATTGACCATTACATGTATTTTCTCACATTATTGATCTCTAATAGCTATGGAAATGGCAGAATTTGAGCTCAACACTGCCAAAATTATTTATGGTACCATTTGTAATAGGGGTTGTATTCTGTAAAATACTATGTAATATGTGGCTCTTATTTTTGTGGTACACTGGTTTTCTCTGTTTTTTAAACAAGCATACTAGTACAATGACTGTCTGTTTCCCAAACAAGTGGTAAGGTATTACATGACAGTTCACACAAAAGGCTGACTTGATACAAGAATGTCAAAGTACAGATTATAAAAATAACTGTATTTTCGTAATTGCCTATACTCACTTTTACACATCTACGAACGTGTGAAAAATTTCCCCTTGAATTGTACGTTAATCTTAGTTTTCATTTTTGTTCAAAATATAATGCTATAATTAACATTATTCCACTTCTTTTTTCCACACTCACTTACTAACCTAAATATACAATATAATGGTTTCATGTGTGAGTATGGGACAAAAAATTGTGAGAAAGCATACTGGAGGTACTGTTTTATGACATTAAATTTGTCAAAGATGTTTGTAGTGAAGACCTTTAAACAAAGGGAAGCCATAAAGATATCCCCTTAATGTCAAAGGTGCATGCCAATCTAATTAAATGTTAAAATACAGCCTGCAAATTGGTTTAAATTTTTTCAATATACATATCTAGTACAACATAGAGATGAAAAACACACAAAAATTCAAAATAACAGCAAAAATGTACTCTAAATTTGTTAGAACTTTCATATATATATATATATAAATATATATATATATGTATATACGTATATGTACAAATTGTAAAGAGAGTGCCTTTTATTAAAAACAAATTTTCATACAACATATTTTATTTTGGATTTTACTCCACATCATCTCTCTGATCCTAATTCCAAATCAACCAAGTCCACATCCATTATTTTTCTCAGCCTGTGGTTATCCTTTGAACAATATTTCAACTAAGTAATCAAGAAAACCTGGAGAACATTTTTTAAGGTCAGCCCATTCTAATAGAGTGTCATGTAATTCAGTCAATTCTTGAAGATAGTGATTTCATTGATAAACCCTGAACTATGTGCCAGACATTTACAGATGCGATTTAGTTGATTATCAAATTTAATATTTATAGATTTTTCAATTGATTTTCCTAATTTTAAACTTCAACAAGATTCAAAATTTCACCTGTTCCCTGAGTCTGTTTTTACTGGCATACATTCTTTCAATCATCACAAAAACAGGATTTGGCTATATTTTGCGTTTTCCATTTAAATTGGGATTGACAGACATATAACCATATTTCCTACTGTGGGCCCAGATGTAGGCTGGTGGAAGAGCTTAGCCCTTATTCCAAACATTCTGAATTATTTAGGATTTTAATTTATGTCAATTCACTGAAACCTACCAGTGTTTTATTTTAAATATGGTGAGCCTTTCATGGAGGATACAAAGGCACTAAGTAATGAGATGGCTTATTTATTTATTATTATTCAATATTATAGTATTTATTATTTAGTAATTATTTATTTATTATTTCTTTTATTTATTATTTCTTCATATTATTTATTTTTATTATTATTTTTTATTATTTTATTATTTATTTATTTATTATTTCTTTTAATTATTTATTTACATTTCAAATGTTACCTTCCCTCCCAGTCTCTCTTCCCAGGGTTCATCAACACCTCACCTCTCCCCTTAGCCTCTGAGAGGGTGCTCACACCCCAACCCCCTGGCAACCCCTTTCCTGAGGCATAGTGTCTCTACTAGATAATTTAAATCCTCTCCCACGGAGGGCAGACATTGCAGTGCTGGTCTACATAGTTGCCTGCGGTCTCAGTCCAGCACCAGCAAATGCTCCTTGGTCGGTGGATTAGACTTTTGGAGACACCAGGGATCCAGGTTAGTTGACATTTTAGCTCCTTCAATCCTCCCTTCAGTCTTCCATAGTAGTCTGTGACCTCAGTCTATTACTTGGCTATAACTATCTACTTCTGCCCTCCTTGTCCGCTGTTACAGCCTCACAGAGGACAGCCATGCTAGGCTCCTGACTACAAGCACAACATAACATCAGTGATAGTGTCAGGGTTCAGTGCCCACCCATGGGATGGATCCCAAGTTGGGAAGGTCACTATTCTGCCTATCCTTCAGTATCTGCTCCATTTTTTTGTCCCAGTATTTTTTTTTTTTTTTTAGACAGGAAAAGTTCTCGGCACGAAATTATGAAGATGGGTGGGTGAATTGCTTGGGGCCCTGTCTGTCAACTAGAGGTGTATACTTCAGGTGCCATCTCTGCACTGCTTGCCATTTAAGTTCACCCCTACTGACTCCAGGGAACAGCTCACACCCAACTCTTGGACTTTCTAGAGGTTCCCCCACAGAACCTACATGGAGGTCGGAAATTCATTCCTCTGGCAACCTGGGCTTCTTTCCTATCTCCACCCATTCCTGAACTTCCCCTCACACTACCTCCTCCTGCCCAAGCCCCTCCCTCTCTCTGAATCCTGTGATTATTTTCTTCCCCTTTCTAAGTGGGATTGAAGCATCCTCACTTGGACCTTCCTTCTAGTTAAACTTTTTACAGTCTGTGAGTTGTGTCATTGCTGATCTGTACATTTTTGCTAATATACATTTCCCAGTGAGCACATAGCCACCTTATCCTTTTGTGTCTGGGATTTCTCACTCAGAATTATACATTCTAGTTCCATCCAACTGCCTTCAAAATTCATGAAGATTATATATATATATCTAATCTGAATTGTATTCCAATGTGTAAATGATCCAAAATTTCTTTATCTATTCTTTAGTAGAGGAACACCTGTGTTGCTTCCACTCTTTGGCTGTTATGAATATGACTTCTGTAAAAACATTGGTCCGGTGTCCTGGTAGTATTGCAGAGCATCTTTTGGGAATAATCCAAGGACCAATGTAGATGAGTTTTCAGGAAGAATTAATTCCAATTTTGGTGGAACCATTAAATGGATTTCCAGAGTAGTTATATCAGGTTGTAATCCAACTAGCAAAGGATGAGTGTTCCTTTTCTCATTCTTGTTTTTGATCTTAACCATTTTGATTGGTATAAGATGGTATATCAGGGTCATTTCTGTTTGCCTTTATGTAATGGCTAAGGATGTTGTACATTTCTTTAACTGCTTCTTGGCCATTTCAGATGCCTCGGCTGAGAATTCTCTTTTAATTTCTCTATCCCAGGTTTTATTTGGAATATTAGCCCTCTGTCAGATACAGGATTAATGAAGATTTTTTCCCAGTCTGTAGGTTGCTCTTTTTTCCTATTGACAGTGCAACTTGCCTTTCAAAAGTTTTTCAGGTTCTTGTGTTGTTCTTAAGGCATTGATAGGTGTTCTTTTCAGGGAATTTTCCCCCGTGCCAATGTGTTCAAGATTGTTTCCCACGATCTTTTCTATTACTCACTGTCTCCAGTTTTGTGTTGAGGTCTTTTTTGCTTTTGACTTTGAGCTTTGTGCAATGTGATACTTATGGATCAATATCCATTCTTCTACATAGAGATCACAAATTAGACAATTACCGTCATTTGCTGAAGATGCTCTCTTTTTATCATTGTATTTCTTTGGTTTCTTTGTCAAATATCAATTGACCATTGGTGTGTGGTTTATTGCTGGGTCTTAAATTCTATTCCATTGATCAACTTGACCATCTTTGTACAGATACCGTGTGATTACTCTCACTCGTGCTCTGTAATACAGCTTTAGTTCAGAGATTTTAATTCCCTTAGGAGTGCTACTATTGTTTAGAAATATTTTTAAGTCTCTTGGTTTCTTGTTTTTCCTATGGAGTGTATAAGGGATTAAAGTACCTGGTAAATCTTGTTGTCACAGATGAATTTTGGTTTTCTTCACTCTTCAGTAAATATACTTAATCTCCTGTAAAATATGGTGGTACATGATATTGTCATTCTTTTTGTGCTAGTGAAAGATTTTTGTCTTATAATTGATATCTTCTACTTCAAGATATGTCAAAACACACATTACTATAAACAGAGGTTATTTCATGTTCTTATGAGTGAGGACATGCATTTAAACTTATTATTCAGAGACTCAAGATTTTTATCTTGTTGAATGTTAAACTTCTCTGAGTAACTTGAAAGATTTCCCATTCTTCTGTTTCTCCCTTTCTATACCTTTGAGAAAAAAAAATCTACTGTCTAGAATTTGTCATATTCTTATTTCTAGTCATTTAGACATATATTACTGGTAAGGTCTTCTTTAATTCATAAATATGAAATTAAAAATAATCTCTGTGTTTCTGTTCCACCAGTTTTTCAGGCACTAACTTGCGCTGATCTGTGTAAAGATTTACCTTTTCTTCATTAGTATTATGTGCTTAACCATAATATTTTTTGTCTGAAATTCCCTTTACATCTTCAATCCCTTTAACATTCTTTCCATAAAATTTGGTAATTTATTTGTTTTGACATGATGATTTATTTGAATTTCATCATTAATTGATTAATGTTCTTCATTTTGTTTTCTTTATTTTGGTGTTCCATTACTTGTGTTTGCCGTTGGCTCTTTTATTTAACCTATAATAATTAGATGTGTGGAACTCATGGTCTATGTGTACACCTCGATTCAGTGAAAAAGTTGCAAAAGTCATCTCTCAGATCACTATTTAAAAAGAAGTAACTGAAAAACGGATACCTATCTTGATTGTATGTGATTTAATAATGCACTTAATGACATTGGTAAAGATGAATAGTAAAAATAATAACATATACAAAAAGTTTAATAATCTTCATAAGAAATTGTTCAATGTTGTAAATTTCCGTAATTTCTTCACTTTTTAGCATACAAGTTTTTTTGTATTTCACATCATTTTTCTCTTACACTTTTCCAGATAAATAGTCTCTTTTTCTTAATTATTGTCTATATTTGTCTCAATTTCTATCAGTCATTTTTCTAAAATGTATTCATATTTTTGCGTGCTTTCTATATTTCCTTCTATCATTATCAGGAAGTTTTCAATGAATGTATTCTATTCTATGTTCAATTTTTAAATATTTTCTTAATTTTAGTTGTTAATTTTCATCAGTAATTTGTCAAAGGTTGTATTCTTGATTTTATAAATTTTTTTTACACTTGTCTTTGTTTACATCAGTATGTTTTCCAATAAAGTCATTAAATTGAACTTAGTTTTTTTTTACTTTTGCCTCTTTTTCATCAGTAATTATCCCCAAATAGTCTTCCTGTATTCTTTTTTTTTTAATATTTTTCTTCAATTTTAAGATATTTTTCCAAAATGTCTACAATTTCCCTGAATATTTTGTGTATTTGTCTTTATTACTGTTGTTGTTTTCCAAACGTTATTACATTTATTTTGATGATAAATCAGACAAGTATTAAAAGTTTTGATTCTAGAAATGGTTTCCATGTTTAAATAAAATATTACCTTATTTGTCTCAATTTTTCTCTGTAATTTTGACAAAAGTGTTGACGATTTTCGAAAAGGCTTTTCTGTATTCGATTCATATTTTACTGATAATTGTAATCGTAAAGTTTTCAACATTTTACTTAAAGGGTTTGTATGTTTTCCATTATTTTTATCACTAATTTTTCCAAAATTGTCTTTACATTTTCCTTCATATTTTTTTAATGTTTTCTCCGTATTTTTAGAGTATTTTTCAAGAAAAGCTTCATTTTTTCTTCATTTTTTTCTACGTTCTATTCATATTTGTCACTCTTTCTTCCAACGTTTTCTTCCACTTTATGTTAATTTTTAATACGGTTTTTATACTTATGCGTTATTTTTCCAAAATATCTTGGACTTTTTCATTGTTTTCCCTAAATTTTCTCGTTTTTACAAATTTTTTTTTCAAAACTGTCTTCACTTTCTTTACATTTTTTTAATCCTTTTCTTTAATGTAACCAGTAATTTTTCACAAATGCCTTCAATTTTCCAAATTTTCCTACATTTGTTAGTTTAATCTTATGTTTTTCTTTGTGTTTATTCATTTTTCTTTGATTATATTTTCAATTTTGACAATAATACACTCATATATGTCTTCTTTTTTTATCATTAATTTTTTCAAACTGTCCTCAAGGTTTTATAGTTTCTGTGATATTTGATGTATATTTTATTTGTAAATATTCCGGAATATCTTCATTTTTTCCCTACCCGTTTTTTATATTTCCTTCTTTTTTCCCTCTCATTTTTCAAGAAATATTGCCAATGTTTCTTAAATATTTTCTGTTTATCTCCATTTCTATAAGTCCTTTTTCAAAAATATCTTCCAATTTTAATGGCTTTTTTCTATATTTCTCTCGATTTTTATCAGGAATTTTACTATAAATGTCTTCAATTTTACCATCTCTTCTTAAATATTTGTCTTAATCTTTGTCAATTAATTTATATAAATTGTGTTCCATTTTTACCTCAGGTTTTACAACAATTTTCAACAAGTTTTTTCAACAAGTTTTTTTTTAATTTTCATCTATATTTGTTACAAAATTATCTTCAAACATTTTTCAAAATCTTTCTTTATTTTCTACATATTTTTCTCTTATTTTTCCCGAATATCTTCCAGTTTTCCTCTGATGTTTTTCCAGAAATGCTTTCATTTCGTCCAATAAATATTTTCATTTCAAACTGCAATTTTATTCAAATGTCTTCATCTCCTTGCACATTTTCTCTATACTGTTTCCATTTTAGTCAGTTGTTTTCCCAAAAAGAGTTTCTTTTTTCTTAACTTTTGTTATTTTTCTTCGTTCTCATCAGCAATTTTTAAAAAATGACTAAAATTTTTATTTATTTTTCTCCATGTCTGTATCCATTTTCATCAGTAATTTGTTAAAGGTTGTATTCTTGATTTTATAAATTTTTTTTTTTTAGAATAGTCTTTATTTAATTTAGTACGTTTTCCAATAAAGCCATTAAATTGAACTAAGGTTTTTCGTTTTCGTCCTTGTTTTTATCAGTATTTATCACTAAATTGTCTTCTTTTATTCATAATTTATTTAATACTTTTCTTCTATTTTAAGTTATTTTTCCAAAATTTGAATTTTCATGAATATTTTGTGTATTTGTCTACATTATCGTTGTTGTTTGCCAAACGTCATTCCATTTTGACGATAAATCACACCTATTTTATAAGTTTTATTTCTAGAAATGTTTTCAATCTTTCAATAAAGTATTTGTTATTTGTCTCATTTTTTCTCTGTAATTTCCACCAAAGGGTCTATGATTTTTTGATCAGTTTTTTCTGTATTTGTCTCGATTTTTTTGATAATTATAATCGTAGAGTTTATATCATGTTTCTCAAAGCATTTACATGTTTTCCCCTACTTTTATCACTTATTATTCCAAAATTTTCTTTAAATTTTCCGTCATATTTCTTTCAATATGTCCTCCGTAATTTTTGAGTATTTTTCAGAACAGCTTCTTTTTTTTCTTCATTTTTTCTACATCTTACTCGTATTTATCAATCACTTTTTTGATGTTTTCTTCATCTTTTTGTTAATTTTTAATGTTTTCTTATACTTACCAGTTATTCTCAAAAATATCGTCAACTTTTTCATTGTTTTCCCTTACTTTTCCCCTTTGTACCAATTAATTTTTCAAAGTTGACTTCACTTTCTTTTATATTTCTTCAATACTTCTCTCTAATGTAACCAGTAATTTTTCATAGATGCATTCAATTTCTCGTACATTTTTTCTATAATTGTCTCCATTATTAACAGTAATTCCTTATGGATCATTTTCCATTTTTCGTAAATTTATTCTTTCTCTTAACTTTTTTCTTAGTATTTTTCCAAATTTCCTTCAGTTGTTTAATTTTATCTTTGTCCTCATTTTTATTAATTTTGATTCGAGAATATCTTCAAATTTTACCAAAGGAGCACCCATGGACTATGAATTATAATTATTATGGTTAGAACAGCAGAGTCAACAGCAGACACAGAAATGGAACACCAAACTCTAGAAATAATTATAGAAAAGAAAATGAATAAATTGTATTCACATAAATCATGTCAAAACAGTTCTTTATAGCAATTTTTTTCCCAAATTAGTTAGCTATTAAGTGTCTTCTTCTGCTGTGCCAGCAAAGGTGGAAGTATATAGAGTTAAAAATATGATAGCGGTATGTTACAGATGGAAGAATTAAATTAGGGTAAATATGTTTTCTAGCATTTTCCATTTAAATTACACTGTTGA
>JADRCH010004716.1:0-13221 GCA_019843965.1 Rhynchomys soricoides
ACAGGAAAAACAACGTGTTTTAACATAAACGCCAAATAAACCAACTTTAACATTGCCCTTGTTTCCTATCTTTTCTTGTACCTAGAATGGCATGAGTTTTACTAAAATAATGGTTTAATGGTGAAATAATGACGTTAACATAGACCCAAAGAAAGGTGCTGTGCAATTTGTATTCGTCTGTTTTCCTTACTGTTCTATTACATTTGTTTAATGTAAAAAGAAATTTTACATAAATAACTTCAATTTCTCTACATTTTTTCTATAATTGTCTCCATTACTATCAGTAATTCCTTCTGGAACATTTTCCATTTTTCATCCATTTAACATTTTTTTAAAATCATTTTTCTCTGTAAGTTTCCAAACGTTCCTTCAGTTGTTTCTTTCATGCTATCTTGGTCTTCGTGTTTATTAATGTTTCTTTGAGGATATCTTCAATTTTTCCCAAATTACATTCATATGTGACGTCCCTTTTTCCAGTAATTTTTTCAAATGGTACTCAGTGTTTTATCTTTTCTAGTATGTTTGATGTATATTTAATTTGGAAATTGTCCAGAATATCTTCATTTTTTTCCAAACCTGTTTCTTAGATTACACTTCATTTTCTGTCTCAGTTTTCAAGAGATATTGCCAGTGTTCATTAAATATTCTGTACGTGTGTCTGCATTACTATCAGTCCTGTGTCTAAAATATCTTCCAATTTTATGACTTTTTCTATATGTCTCTCGATTTTTATCAGGAATTTTTCTGTAAATGTCTTCATTTTTACCTTGACTTCAGAAATATTTGTCTTAATCCTTGTCATTAATTTTGATAAAATAGCGTTCGATTTTTACCTCAAGTTTTTCAACCGTTTTCTATATTTTCTTCAATACATGTTCCACAATTATCTTCAATCATTTGAAAAAATCTTTATTTTCCCCCTATTTTTCTGTTATTTTTCACGAATATCTTAAAGTTTTCCTCTGATATTTTTTCCAGAATTGCTTTCATTGCCTCGATAAATATTTCCATTTCAAGCAGTCATTTTACTCAAATATCTTCATTTCTTGGCACATTTTCGCTCTACTGTCTCCATTTTTGTCAGTTGTTTTTCCTAAAAGACTTGTTTTTTCTTCATTTTTGGCATTTTTCTTCATTCTTATCAGCAATTTTACAAAATGACTTCAAATGTTACCTTCTTTTTCTCCATGTTTGTATCCATTTTCATCAGGAATTTGTCCAAGATCGTATTTGTGATTTCATAAATACTATTGACTGTTGTCTTTATCTGTGTCATTACGTTTTCCATTAAAGTCATCAAACTGAACTTAGATTTTTCTTTTTCGTCTCTGTGTTTATCAGTAAATATCCCCAAATTGTCTTCCTTATTCTCTAATTTTTTGAATATATTTCTTCAGTTGTCCTTTATTTTTCCAAAATTTCTTCAATATCCACGAATATTTTGTGTATTTGTCTTTATTATGGTTGTTGTTTTTCCAATCGACATTCCATTTGGACGAGAAATCGCACCAATTTTATAAGTGTTGATTCTAGAAACGTTTCCCATGTTTCAAGAAAGTGTTTCTTTATTCGTCTCAATTTTTCTCTGTAATTTTCAGCAAACTGTCTACGATTTTTCCATCAATTTTTTCTGTATTGGTCTCGAGTTTGATTGACAGTTGGAATCGTAGGGTTTTCAACATTTTTCTTAACGATTTACCTGTTTTCCCTTATTTTGATCACTTGTTTGTCCAAATTGTCTTGAAATCTTCCTTCATTGTTTTTTCAATATTTTCTCCCTCTTGAACGAGTATTTTTCAAAAAGAGCTTCAATTTTTTCTTCTTTTTTTTTTCTACGTTTTTTTTTAATATTTACCACTCGTTCTTCCAACATTTTCTTCAACTTTTTGTTCATTTTTAATGTTTTTCGCATAACAATCAGTTGTTTTTCAAAAATATCTTCAACATGTTCATTGTTTTATCTAATTTTTCTCCTGTTTACCAATTATTTTTTCAAAGCTGTCTGGACTCTCTTTTACATGTGTTTAATGTAGCCAGAAATTTTACATAAATAACTTCAATATCTCGTATATTTTTTCTATAATTGTTTCCATTATTATCAGTAATTCCGTCTGGAACATTTTCCATTTTCATCCATTTGTCCTTTTTTTAAATCATTTTTCTCTGTAATTTTCCAAACGTTCCTTCAGTTGTTTCTTTCATGATATCTTGGTCTTCGTGTTTATTACTTTTTCTTTGAGGGTATCTTCAATTGTTCCCAAATTACATTCATATGTGACGTCCCTTTTAACAGTAATTTTTTTTAAATGGTACTAAGTGTTTTAACCTTTTTATGATTTTTGATGTATGATTTATTTGGAAATTGTGCAGAATATCTTGATTTTTTTCCCAACCTGTTTTTTATATTTCACTTCATTTTCTCTCTCAGTTGTAAAGAGATATTGCCAGTGTATATTACATATTGTACATGTGTGTCTCCATTACTATCAGTCCTGTGTCTAAAATATCTTCCAATTTTTATGACGTTTTTGTATATTTCTCTCGAGTTTTATCAGGAATTTTTCTGTAAATGTCTAAAATTTTACCTTGACTTCTGAAATATTTGTCTTAATCCTAGTCATTAATTTTCATAAAATAGCGTTCGATTTTTACCTCAAGTTTTTCAACCGTTTTCCTTATTTTCATCAATACATGTTCCACAATTATCTTCAAAAATATTAAAAAATCTTTCTTTATTTCCACCTACTTTTCTGTTATTTTTCCCGAATATCTTAAAGTTTTCCTGGGATATTTTTCCAGAATTGATTTCATTATCTTCGATAAATATTTTCATTTCAAGCAGTCATTTACAAAAATGTCTTCATCTCTTTGCCCATTTTCTCTGTACTGTCTCCATTTTTGTCAGTTGTGTTTCCTACAAGACGTGCTTTTTTCTTCATTTTTGGCATTTTTCTTCATTCTTATCAGCAATTTTTCAAAAAAGGACTTCAAATGTTACCTTATTACTCTCCATGTTTGTATCCATTTTCATCAGGAATTTGTCAAAGGCTGTATTCTTGATTTTATAATTATTATTGACTGTTGTCTTTATCTGTGTCAGTACGTTTTCCTTTAAATTCATCAAACTGAACCTAGGTTTTTCTTTTTTCGTCTCTCTTTTTATCAGTAAATATCCCCAAATTGTCTTTCTTATTCTTTTATTTTCTGAATATTTTTTTCAGTTGTCATTTATTTTTCCAAAATTACTTCAATTTCCACGAATATTTTGTGGATTTGTCTTTTTTATGGTTGTCTTTTTTCCAAACGACATTCCATTTGGACGAGAAATCGCACCAATTTTATAAGTGTTCATTCTAGGAACGTTTCCCATCTTTCAAGAAAGTGTTTCTCTATTCGTCTCAATTTTTCTCTGTAATTTTCAACAAACTGTGTACGATTTTTCCATCAGTTCTTTCTGTATTGGTCTCGAGTTTTATTGATAATTGGAATCGTAGGGTTTTCAACATTTTTCTTAACGATTTACAGGTTTTCCCTTATTTTGATCACTTGTTTGTCCAAAATTTTCTTGAAATCTTCCTTCATTGTTTTTTCAATATTTTCTCCCTATTTAACGAGTATTTATCAAGAAGAGCTTCAATTTTTTCTTCTTTTTTTTTACTTACGGTATTTTTAATATTTACCGCTCTTTCTTCCAATATTTTCTTCAACTTTTTGTTAATTTTTAATGTTTTCGCATATTTATCAGTTATTTTTCAAAAATATCGTCAACCTGTTCTTTGTTTTCCCTAATTTTTCTCTTCTTTCCAATTATTTTTTCAAAGCTGTCTTGACTTTCTTTTACATTTCGTTAATACAACCAGAAATTTTGTATAAATAACTTCAATTTCTCATACATTTTTTCTATAATTGTCTTCATTATTATCAGTCTTTCCTTCTGGAACATTTTCCATTTTTCATCCATTTAATCTGTTTTTTCAATTATATTTCTCTGTAAGATTCCAAATGTTCCTTCAGTTGTTTCTTTCATGTTATCTTGGTCTTCGTGTTTATTAGTTTTTCTTTGTGGATATCTTCAATTTTTCCCAAATTAAATTCATATGTGACGTCAATTTTTACCAGTATTTTTTTAAAAGGTACTCAGTGTTTTAGAGTTTCTATTATTTCTGATGTATATTTTATTTGGAAATTGTGCAGAATATCTTCCTTTTTTTCCCAACCTGTTTCTTATATTTCACTTCATTTTCTCTCTCAGTTGTCAAGATATATTGCCAGTGTTTATTACATATTGTACATGTGTGTCTCCATTACTATCAGTCCTGTGTCTAAAATATCTTCCAATTTTTATGACTTTTTTCTATATTTCTCTCGATTTTTATCAGGAATTTTTCTGTAAATTTCTTCAATTTTACCTTGACTTCTGAAATATTTGTCTTAATCCTACTCATTAATTTTGATAAAATAGCGTTGGATTGTTACCTCAAGTTTTTCAACCGTTTTCTTTATTTTCATCAATACATGTTCCACAATTATCTTCAAAAATTTTAAAAAATCTTTCTTTATTTTCCACCTATTTTTCTCTTATTTTTCCCGTTTATCTTAAAGTTTTCCTCTGATATTTTTCCAGAATTGCTTTCATTATCTTCGATAAATATTTTCATTTCAAGCAGTCATTTTACTCAAATGTCTTCATCTCTTTGCCCATTTTCTCTCTACTGTCTCCATTTTTGTCAGTTGTTTTTCCTACAAGACTTGCTTTTTTCTTCATTTTTGGCATTTTTCTTCATTCTTATCAGCAATTTTTCAAAAAAGGACTTCAAATGTTACCTTATTATTCTCCATGTTTGTATCCATTTTCATCAGGAATTTGTCAAAGGTTGTATTCTTGATTTTATAAATATTATTGACTGTTGTCTTTATTTGTGTCAGTACGTTTTCCATTAAAGTCATCAAACTGAACTTTGGTTTTTCTTTTTTCGTCTCTCTTTTCATCAGTAACTATCCCCAAATTGTCTTCCTTATTCTTTAATTTTTTGAATATTTTTCTTCAGTTGTCCTTTATTTTTCCAAAATTTCTTCAATTTCCACGAATATTTTGTGGATTTGTCTTCATTATGGTTGTTGTTTTTCCAAACGACATTCCATTTGGACGAGAAATCGCACCAATTTTATAAGTGTTGATTCTAGGAACGTTTCCCATCTTTCAAGAAAGTGTTTCTCTCTTCGTCTCAATTTTTCTCTGTAATTTTCAACAAACTGTCTACGATTTTTCCATCAGTTTTTTCTGTATTGGTCTCGAGTTTTATTGATAATTGGAATCGTAGGGTTTTCAACATTTTTCTTAACGATTTACAGGTTTTCCCTTATTTTGATCACTTGTTTGTCCAAAATTGTCTTGAAATCTTCCTTCATTGTTTTTTCAATATTTTCTCCCTATTTAACGAGTATTTCTCAAGAAGAGCTTCAATTTTTCTTCTTTTTTTTTCTTACGGTATTTTTAATATTTACCGCTCTTTCTTCCAATATTTTCTTCAACTTTTTGTTAACTTTTAATGTTTTCGCATATTTATCAGTTATTTTTCAAAAATATCGTCAACCTGTTCTTTGTTTTCCCTAATTTTTCTCTTCTTTACCAATTATTTTTTCAAAGCTGTCTTGACTTTCTTTTACATTTCGTTAATACAACCAGAAATTTTGTATAAATAACTTCAATTTCTCATACATTTTTTCTATAATTGTCTTCATTATTATCAGTCTTTCCTTCTGGAACATTTTCCATTTTTCATCCATTCATTCTGTTTTTTCAATTATATTTCTCTGTAAGTTTCCAAATGTTCCTTCAGTTGTTTCTTTCATGTTATCTTGGTCTTCGTGTTTATTAGTTCTTCTTTGAGGATATCTTCAATTTTTCCCAAAATACATTCATATGTGACGTCAATTTTTACCAGTAATTTTTTCAAATGGTACTCAGTGTTTAGGTGTTTCTATCATTTCTGATGTATATTTTATTTGGAAATTGTGCAGGATATCTTCCTTTTTTTCCCAACCTGTTACTTATATTTCACTTCATTTTCTCTCTCAGTTGTCAAGAGATATTGCCAGTGTTTATTACATATTGTACATGTGTGTCTCCATTACTATCAGTCCTGTGTCTAAAATATCTTCCAATTTTTATGACTTTTTTCTATATTTCTCTCGATTTTTATGAGGAATTTTTCTGTAAATGTCTTCAATTTTACCTTGACTTCTGAAATATTTGTCTTAATCCCACTCATTAATTTTGATAAAATAGCGTTGGATTTTTACCTCAAGTTTTTCAACCGTTTTCTTTGTTTTCATCAATACATGTTCCACAATTATCTTCAAAATTTTTAAAAAATCTTTCTTTATTTTCCACCTATTTTTCTGTTATTTTTCCCGTTTATCTTAAAGTTTTCCTCTGATATTTTTCCAGAATTGCTTTCATTATCTTCGATAAATATTTTCATTTCAAGCAGTCATTTTACTCAAATGTCTTCATCTCTTTGCCCATTTTCTCTCTACTGTCTCCATTTTTGTCAGTTGTTTTTCCTAAAAGACTTGCTTTTTTCTACATTTTTGACATTTTTCTGCATTCTCATCAGCAATTTTTCAAAAAAGGACTTCAAATATTACCTTACTTTTCTCCATGTTTGTATCCATTTTCATCAAGAATTTGTCAAAGTTTGTATTCTTGATTTTATAAATATTATTGACTGTTGTCTTTATTTGTGTCAGTTCGTTTTCCATTAAAGTCATCAAACTGAACTTAGGTTTTTCTTTTTTCGTCTCTCTTTTTATCAGTAACTATCCCAAAATTGTCTTCCTTATCCTTTAATTTTTTGAATATTTTTCTTCAGTTGTCCTTTATTTTTCCAAAATTTCTTCAATTTCCACGAATATTTTGTGTATTTGTCTTTATTATGGTTGTTCTTTTTCCAAACGACATTCCATTTGGACGAGAAATCACACCAATTTTATAAGTGTTGATTCTAGGAACGTTTCCCATCTTTCAAGAAAGTGTTCCTTTATTCGTCTCAATTTTTCTCTGTAATTTTCAACAAACTGTCTACGATTTTTCCATCAGTTTTTTTGTATTGGTCTCGAGTTTTATTGATAATTGGAATTGTAGGGTTTTCAACATTTTTCTTAACGATTTACAGGTTTTCCCTTATTTTGATCACTTGTTTGTCCAAAATTGTCTTGAAATCTTCCTTCATTGTTTTTTCAATATTTTCTCCCTATTTAACGAGTATTTCTCAAGAAGAGCTTCAGTTTTTTCTTCTTTTTTTTTTACTTACGGTATTTTTAATATTTACCGCTCGTTCTTCCTACATTTTCCTCAACTTTTTGTTAATTTTTAATGTTTTTCGCATACTTATCAGTTATTTTTCAAAAATATATTCAACTTTTTCATTGTATTCCCTAATTTTTTGATTTTTTACCCATTATTTTTTGAAAGCTGTCTGGACTTTCTTTTATGTTTCTTTAATATAACCAGAAAGGTTCATAAATAACTTCAATTTCCCCTACATTTTCTCTATAATTGTCTCCATCATTATCAGTAATTCCTTCTGGAATATTTTCCATTTTTCATCCATTTATTCTTTTTTTTAAATCATTTTTCTCGGTAATTTTCCAAATGTTCCTCCAGTTGTCTCTTTCATGAAATCTTGGTCTTCGTGTTTATTCGTTTTTTTGGAGGATATATTCAATTATTCCCAAATTACATTCATACGTGACTTCCCTTTTTACCAGTAATTTTTTCAAATCGTACACAGTGTTTTATTGTTTCTATTATTTTTGATGTATATTTTTTTGGAAATTGTCCAGAATATCTTCATTTTTTTCCCTACCTGTTTTTTATATTTCACTTCATTTTCTCTCTTAGCTTTCAACAGATATTGCCAGTGTTTATTAAATATTGTGTATGTGTGTCTCCATTACTATCAGTCCTATGTCTAAAATGTCTTCCAATTTTTATGACTTATTTCTATATTTCTCTCGATTTTTATCAGGAATTTTTCTGGAAATGTCTTCAATTTTACCTTGACTTCTGAAATAATTGTCTTAATCCTTGTCATTAATTTTGATAAAATAGCGTTCGATTTTTACCCCAAGTTTTTCAAACGTTTTCTTTATTTTCATCAATACATGTTCCACAATTATCTTCAAACATTTTAAAAAATCTTTCTTTATTTTCCTCCTATTTTCCGGTAATTTTTCCCGAATGTCTTTAAGTTTTCCTCTGATATTTTTCCAGAATTGCTTTCATTTTCTTTGATAAATATTTTCATTTCAAGCAGTCATTTTACTCAAATGTCTTCATCTCTTTGCACATTTTCTCTCTAGTGTCTCCATTTTTGTCAGTTGTTTTTCCTAAAAGACTTGCTTTCTTCTTCATTTTTGGCATTTCCTTCTTTATTATCAGCAATTTTTCAAAAAATGACTAAAAATGTTATCTTATTTTTCTCCATGTTTGTATCCATTTCCATCAGGAATGTGTCAAAGGTTGTATTCTTGATTTTATAAATATTATGGACTGTTGTCTTTATTTGTGTCAGTACGTTTTCCATTAAAGTCATCAAAGTGAACTTAGGTTTTGATTTTTTCGTCTCTGTTTTTATCAGTAAATATCCCCAAATTATCTTCCTTATTCTTTAATTTTTTTGAATATTATTCTTCCGTTGTCTTTTGTTTTTCCAAAATTTCTTCATTTTCCACGAATATTTTGTGTATTTGTCTATATTATTGTTGTTGTTTTTCCAAACGACTTTCTATTTGGATGAGAAATCGCACCAATTTTATAAGTGTTGATTCTAGAAACGTTTCCCATTTTTTAAGAATGTGTTTCTTTATTCGTCTCAATTTTCCTCCTTAATTTTCAAAAAACTGTCTACGATTTTTCCATCAGTTTTTTCTGTATAGGTCTCGAGTTTTATTAAGTGGAATCGTAGGCTTTTCAACATTTTTCTTAACGATTTACATGTTTTCCCTTATTTTGATCACGTATTTGTCCAAAATTGTTTAGAAATTTTCCTTGAATGTTTTTTTCAATATTTTCGCCCTATTTAACGAGTATTTTTCAAGAAGAGCTTCAATTTTTTCTTCTTTTTTTTTTCGTACGGGTTTTTTTATTATTTACCGCTCATTCTTCTAACATTTTCTTCAACTTTTTGTTAATTTTTTATGTTTTTCGCATACTTATCAGTTATTTTTCAAAAATATCTTCAACTTGTTCATTAATATCCCTAATTTTTCTCATCTTTACCAATCATTTTTACAAAGCTGTCTTGACTTTATTTTACATTTCCTTAATGTAACCATAAATTTTTCATAAATAACTTTAATTTCTCGTACTTTTTTTCTATATTTGTCTCCATTATTATCAGTAATTCCTTCTGGAACATTTTCCATTTTTCATCCATTTATTCTTTTTTGTAAATCATTTTTCTGTGTAATTTTCCAAATTTTCCTTCAGTTGTTTCTTTCATGATATCTTGGTCTTCGTGTTTATTAATTTTTCTTTGAGGATATCTTCAATTATTCCCAAATTACATTCATATGTGACGTCACATTTACCAGTAATTTTTTCTAATTGTACTCAGTTTTTTATCGTTTCTATTATTTTGATGTATATTTTATTTGGAAATTGTCCAGAATATCTTCATTTTTTTCCCTACCTGTTTCTTATATTTCACTTCATTTTCTCTCTCAGTTGTCAAGAGACATTGCCAGTGTTTCTTAAATATTGTGTATGTGTGTCTCCATTACTATCAGTCCTGTGTCTAAAATATCTTCCAATTTTTATGACTTTTTTTCTATATTTCTCTCGATTTTTATCAGGAATTTTTCTGTAAATGTCTTCAATTTTACCTTGACTTCTGAAATATTTGTCTTAATCCTAGTCATTAATTTTGATAAAATAGCATTCGATTTTTACCTCAAGTTCTTCAACCGTTTTCTTTATTTTCATCAATACATGTTCCACAATTATCTTCAAACATTTTTAAAAATCTTTCTTTATTTTCCTCCTATTTTTCTGTTATTTTTCCTGAATATCTTAAGGTTTTTCCTCTGATATTTTTCCTGAATTGCTTTCATTATGTTCGATAAATATTTTCATTTCAAGCAGTCATTTTATTCAAATGACTTCATCTCTTTGGCCATTTTCTCTATACTGTCTCCATTTTTGTCAGTTGTTTTTTCCTAAAACTCTTGCTGTTTTCTTCAGTTTTGGCATTTTTCTTCATTCTTATCAGCAATTTTTAAAAACATTACTTCAAATGTTACCTTATTTTTCTCCATGTTTGTATCCATTTTCATCAGGAATGTGTCATAGGTTGGATTCCTGATTTTATAAATATTATTGACTGTTGTCTTTATTTGTGTCAGAACGTTTTCCATTAATGTCATCAAACTGAAATTAGGTTTTCTTTTCTCGTCTCTGTTTTTATCAGTAAATATCCCCAAATTGTCTTCCTTATTCTTTATGTTTTTGAATATTTTTCTTCAGTTGTCCTTTATTTTTCCAAAAGTTCTTCAATTTCCACGAATATTTTGTGTATTTGTCATTATTATTGTTGTTATTTTTCCAAATGACTTTCCATTTGGACGAGAAATCGCACCAATTTTATAAGTGTTGATTCTACAACTGTTTCCCATCTTTCAAGAAAGTGTTTCTTTATTCGTCTCAATTTTTCTCCTTAATTTTCAACAAACTTTCTACGATTTTTCCATCATTTTTTCTGTATTGATCTCGAGTTTTATCGATAATTGGAATCGTAGGGTTTCAACATTTTTCTTAACGATTTACATGTTTTCCCTTATTTTGATCACAGGTTTGTCCAAAATTGTCTTGAAATTTTCCTTCATTGTTTTTTTCAATATTTTCTCCCTATTGATCCGTATTGAACGAGTATTTTTGAAGAAGAGCTTCAATTTTTTCTACTTTTTTCTTTTTTTCCTACGGTTTTTTTTTATATTTACCGCTAGTTCTTCCTACATTTTCTTCAACTTTTTGTTAATTTTTTATGTTTTTCGCATACTTATCAGGTATTTTTCAAAAATATCTTCAACTTGTTCACTGTATTCCCTAATTTTTCGATTTTTTTCCCATTATATTTTCAAAGCTGTCTTGACTTTCTTTTACATTTCTTTAATATAACCAGAAAGTTTTCATAAATAACTTCAATTTTCCCTGCATTTTCTCTATAATTGGCTCCATTATTATCAGTAATTCCTTCTGGAATATTTTCCATTTTTCATCCATATATTCTGTTTTTCAAATCATTTTTCTGTGTAATTTTCCGTATGTTCCTTCAGTTATTTCTTTCATGATATCTTGGTCTTCGTGTTTATTAATGTTTCTTTGAGGATATCTTCAATTTTTCCCAAATTACATTCATATGTGATGTCCCTTTTTACCAGTAATTTTTTCAAATGGTACACAGTGTTTTATCGTTTCTATTATTTTTGATGTATATTTTATTTGGAAAATCTCCAGAATATCTTCATTTTTTTCCCAACCTGTTCTTATATTATACTTCATTTTCTGTCTGTTTTCAATAATGTCAGTGTTTATTAAAAATTTGGTGTATGTGTCTCCATTATTATCAGTCCTGTGTCTAAAATATCTTCCAATTTTATAACTTTTTCTATATTTCTCGCGAATTTTATCAGGAATTTTTCTGGAAATGTCTTCAATTTTACCTTGACTTCTGAAATATTTGTCTTAATCCTAGTCATTAATTTTGATAAAATAGCGTTCGATTTTTACCTCAAGTTTTTCAACCATTTTCTTTATTTTCATAAATACATGTTCCACAATTATCATCAAACATTTTAAAAAATCTTTCTTTATTTTCCTCCTATTTTTCTGTAATTTTTCCCGAATATCTTAAAGTTTTCCTCTGATATTTTTCCAGTATTGCTTTCATTATCTTTGATAAATATTTTCATTTCAAGCAGTCATTTTACTCAAATGTCTTCATCTCTTTGCACATTTTCTCTATACTGTCTCCATTTTAGTCAGTTGTTTTTCCTAAAAGACTTGCTCTTTTCTTCAGTTTTGGCATTTTTCTTCATTCTTATCAGCAATTTTTCAAATCATGACTTCAAATGTTACCTTATTTTTCTCAATGTTTGTATCCATTTTCATCAGGAATGTGTCAAAGGTTGTATTCTTGATTTTATAAATATTATTGACTGTTGTCTTTATTTGTGTCAGTACGTTTTCCATTAAAGTCATCAAAGTGAACTTAGGTTTTGATTTTTTCGTCTCTGTTTTTATCAGTAAATATCCCCAAATTATCTTCCTTATTCTTTAATTTTCTGAATATTTTTCTTCAGTTGTCCTTTGTTTTTCCAAAATTTCTTCAATTTCCACGAATATTTTGTGGATTTGTCTTTATTATGGTTGTTGTTTTTCCAAACGACATTCCATTTGGAGGAGAAATCGCACCAATTTTATAAGTGTTGATTCTAGGAACTTTTCCCATCTTTCAAGAAAGTGTTTCTTTATTCGTCTCAATTTTCCTCCTTAATTTTCAACAAACTGTCTACGATTTTTCCATCAGTTTTTTCTGTATAGGTCTCGAGATTTATTGATAAGTGGAATCGTAGGCTTTTCAACATTTTTCTTAACGATTTACATGTTTTCCCTTATTTTGATCACGTATTTGTCCAAAATTGTTTAGAAATTTTCCTTGAATGTTTTTTCAATATTTTCGCCCTATTTATCGAGTATTTTTCAAGAAGAGCTTCAAATTTTTCTTTTTTTTTTTTTCCTACGGTTTTTTTTAATATTTACCGCTCATTCTTCCAACATTTTCTTCAACTTTTTGTTAATTTTTTATGTTTTTCGCATACTTATCAGTTATTTTTCGAAAATATCTTCAACTTGTTCATTGTTTTCCCTAATTTTTCTCTTCTTTACCAATGATTTTTTCAAAGCTGTCTTGACTTTCTTTTACATTTCTTTAATGTAACCAAAAATTTTTCATAAATAACTTTAATTTCTCGTAGATTTTTTCTATAATTTTCTCCATTATTATAAGTAATTCCTTCTGGAACATTTTCCATTTTTCATCCATTTATTCTGTTTTTTCAATCATATTTCTCCTTAATTTTCCAAATGTTCCTTCAGTTGTTTCTTTCATGATAGGTTGGTCTTCGTGTTTATTCGTTTTTCTTTGAGAATATCTT
>JADRCH010004718.1:0-15968 GCA_019843965.1 Rhynchomys soricoides
AGTTGAAGATATTTTTGAAAAATAACTGAAAAATAGGAAGAAAACATGCTGAAAATGAATTTTGAAAGAAACCATTGGAAGTACGAGGGATAAATATGGCAAAACATAGACATACAATTAAGAAAAAAATGAAGCTACTGTTTAAAAATACCCGAAAAATAACAGGAAAATATTGAAAAAAATATAAATGAAAATTTAAAGACACTTTTGGAAAAATAAGTGATAAAAATAAGGGAAAACATTGAAAACCTTAAGAAAAACTTTGAAAACTATATTATTACAATTATCAATAAAAATCTAAACGAATACAGGAATACATGATGGAAAAATTGTAAACACTTTGGTGAAAATTACAAAGAAATATTGAAGACAATAATGAAATGCTCTATATAAAGGTGGAAATATTTCTAGAATAAAAACTGAGAAAATGGTGCAATTTATCCACAAAATGAATGAGTAATTAATGATGATTGGAAAAACAGTAATAATAATAAAGACAAACACATAAAATATTCAAAAAATTGAAGAAATTTTGGAAAAATAACTGTTAAAAATGATGAAAAGTTTAAAAAAATTAAAAAAAATTAAGGACTACAGGAAGACAGCTTGGGGATAATTAGTGCTAAAAAATGAGACAGAAATAGAAAAACCTAAGTTCAATTTAATGAATTTACTGTAAAATTTACTGAAAAAAAGACAAACGTAAAAAAAAAATTTATAAAATCAAGAATACAACCTTTGACGAATTGCTGATTAAAATGCATACAGACATGGAGAACAGGTAAAATAGAAGTCATTTTTGAAAAATTGATGGTTAGAATGAAGAAAATATGAAAAATTAAGAAACAAGGAAATCTATTTGGAAAAACAACTGACAATAATGCAGATGGTATAGAAAAATGTGGAAAGAGATGTAGACATTTTAGTAAAATTACTGCTTGAAATAAAAATTTATCGAAGAAAATGAAAACATTTCTGGAGAAAAGTCAGAGGAAAATTTGAAGATATTTGGGAAAAATACCATAAAAATAAGAAGAAAATAAAGATTTTGTAAAAAGTTTGAAGATAATTTTGGAAAAATTATTGATAAAAATGAAGAAAAATGTTGAAAAACTTGAGGAAATAATGGAACACAATTTTATCAAAATTAAGGACAAATATTAAGACAAATATTTAAAAAGCGTAGTTAGGATTGACGACAATTATATAAAAATTTCTTATAAAATTTGAGAGAAATATAGAAAGGACTCATAAGAATTTGAATATATTTTAGAAAAAGGACTGATGAAAATGGAGACAAACATAGACACTATTTAAGAAACATTGGAAACATCTCATGAAAAATGAGAAAAAAATGAAAAAAACAGGTAGGAAAAAATGAAGATATTCTGGAAAATTTCCATATAAAATATATATCAAATATGACAAAAACTATAAAACTTTGAGGATCATTTTTATAAAATGACTGATAAAACAGAAAACATATATGAATATAATTTGGGAAAGAATTGAAGATATCCTCAAAGAAAAATGAATGAACACAAAACAAAGATAAAATTAAAGAAACAACTGAAGAAACATTTGAAAAAAATACTGAGAAAAATGATAAAAAAAATTAATTTAAGAAAAATGGAAAATGTTCCTGAAGAAACTACGAATAATTATGGAGACAATTATAGGAGAAATGTACGAAAAATTGAGGGATTCATGAAAAAGTACTGGCTACAATGAAGAGAGTATTAAAAATAAGGTAAAAGAAAATAAAGACAGTTTTGTAAAAATAACAGGTAAAAAGAAGGGAAATTATAGAAAAAATGAAAACGTTGAAGATATTATTGCAAAATAACTGGAAAATATGAAGAAAACATATTAAAAATTAACAAAAAGTGAAAGAAAAGATAGGAAGAACAAGGGATAAATATGAAAAAACATAGACATACAATAAGAAAAAAATGAAGATATTCTTGAAAAATACCCGAATAATATGGAGAAAATATTAAAAAAAAATGAAAGAAAATTTAAAGACACTTTTGGAAAAATTAGTGATAAAAATAAAGGAAAACATTGAAAACCTTTTGTAAAAAGTTGAAAGCAATATTATTACAATTTTAAATAAAAATCGAAAAGAATACAGAAAAAAATAATGGAAAAATTACACAGAAATATTGAGACAAATACAGAAATAATTTGTTGAAAGATGGAAAAAATTTATAGAATAAAAACTGAGAAAAATGGTGCAATTTATCCACAAAATGTGTGAGAAATAAAGGACTTTTTGAAAAATAATAACAATAATAAAAACATAGAGACAAAATATTCATGAAAATTGAAGAAATTTTGGAAAAATAACTTAAAAGCAGAAAATATTTAAAAAATTAAGGACTACAGGAAGACAGTTTGGGGATAATTACTGATAAAAAATGAGAAGAAAATAGAAAACCTAAGTTCAATTTAATGGCTTTATTGGAAAACGTACTGAAATCAATAAAGACAAGTGTAAAGAAAAATTTATAAATCAAGAATACGACGTTTGACAATTACTGAAGAAAAAGGATACAAACTTGGAGAAAAATAAGGGAAAATTGAAGTCATTTTTTGAAAATAGCTGATAAGAATGAAGAAAAATACCAAAAGATAAGAAAAAAACAACTCTATTTGGAAAACAACAAACTAAAATGGAGACAGTATAGAGAAAATGTGCAAGGAGATGAAGACATTTGAGTAAAATGACTGCTTGAAATGAAATTAATTATCGGAGGAAATGAAATCATTTCTGGAAGAACGTCAGAGGAAAACTGGAAGTTACTATGGAATATACTTTGGAAAATAACGGAAAAATATGTAGAAAAGAAAGAAAGATTTTGTAAAATATTTGAAGATAATTGAAAAACACTAGAAAAACACATTGAAAGAAATATGAAGGAAAATTTAAAGAGAATTTTGGAAAAATAAGTGATAAAAATAAGGAAAACGTGTAACCCTTTGAAAAAATCTTGAAAACTCTACGATTACAATTATCAATAATAGTCGAGACGAAGACAGAAAAAACAATAGAAATACCGTAGACCATATGGTGAAAATTAGAGAGAAAAATAGAGACAAATAAACAAATACTTTATTGAAAGATGTAAAACATATGTAGAATCAAAATTTATGAAATTGGTGCTATTTATTGTCAAAATGTAGTGACTTTCGGAAAAAAACTACAAAAATACAGACAAATACAAAAATATACATGGAAATTGAAGAAATTTTGGAAAAATAACTTAAAATTGAAGAAAAATATAAAATAGCAAGGAATACAGGATGACAATTTGGGGATAATTACTGGAAAAACAAGAGGAAAATAGAAAAACCTAAGTTCAATTTAATGAGTTTTTGGGAAACGTTCTGAAATAAATAAAGACAATTGTAAAAAAAAATTATAAATTCAAGAATACAACCTTTGACAAATTATTGATTAAAATGGATTCATATATGGAGAAAAATTGGATAAAAGTGAAGTCATTTTTTGAAAAATTGCTGATGAGAATAAGAAAAATATCAAAAGTTAAGAAAAAAGCAACTCTTTTTGGAAAAACACCTGAATAAAATGGAGACAGTATAGAGAAAATGTGAAAAGGTATGAAGACATTGAGTAAAACGACTGCTTGAAATGAAAATATTTATGGGAGGAAATAAAAACATTTCTGGAAAAATGTCAGAAGAAAACTGGAAGATACGTAGAAAAATAACAGAAAAATATGTAGAAAATAAAGAAAATTTTGTAAAATGTTTGAAGATAATTTTGGAAGAATTATTGATGAAAATAAAGAAAAATTTTGAAAAACTTGAAAAGGAACCCAATTTTATCAAAATTAAGGACAAAGAATAAGACAAATATTTAATAAGTGTAGGTAAGATTGACGACATCTATAGATAATTCCTCATAAAAATTGAGAGAAATATAGAAAGGACTCATAAGAATTTGAATATATTTTAGAAAAAGGACTGATGAAAATGGAGACAAACATAGACACTATTTAAGAAACATTGGCAATATCTCTTGAAAAATGAAAGAAAAATGAATTGAAATATAAAAACAGGTAGGGAAAAAATGAAGAATTTCTTGTGAAATATTTGAAAAATATGAAAAAAACTTTGAAAAAAAAAGGAAGGAAAATTTAATGACAGTTTTGGAAAAATAAGTGATAAAATTAAGGGAAACATGTAAACCATTTAAGCATTTAAGAACAATGCTGAAAACTCTACAATTACAAATATCAATAAAAATCGATACGACTACACAAAAAACTGAGGGAAAAATCATATCCGTTTTGGTGAAAATTACAGAGAAAAATTGAAACAAATAAAGAAATACTTTATAGAAAGATAGAAAACATTTCTAGAATGAAAATATATAAAATTGGTGCAATTTATTGTCATAATATAATGACATTTGGAAAAACAACAACAATAATAAAGACAAATACACAAAATATTCATGGAAATTGAAGAAATTTTGAAAATAACTTAACATAGAAGAAAAATATTACAGAAATTAAAGAATACAGGAAGACCATTTGGGGATAATTCCTGATGATAACAGAGACGAAAATATTAAGACCTAAGTTCAATTTAAAGACTTTTTTGGAAAATGTACTGAAATTAATAAGACAAATGTAAAAAAATTTATAAAATCAAGAATACAACCTTTGACAAATTCCTGATGAACATGGATACAAACAGGGAGAAAAATAAGGTAAAATTTTAAGTAATTTCTTGACAAATTGCTGATAACACTGAAGGAAAATACAAAAAATTAAGAAAAAAGCAACTCTTTTAGCAAAAACTACTGACAAAAATTGAGACAGTGTAGAGAATATATGCAGATATGAAGATATTTGAGGAAAATGGCTGCTTGAAATGAAAATATATATGGAAGAAAATGAAAGCATTTCTGGGAAAACGTCAGAGGAAAACTGGAAGATATTCGGGAAAAACAACAGAAAAGTAGGTAGAAAATAAGAAAAGATTTTGCAAAAGGTTTGAAGATAATTTTGGAACAATTATTGATGAAAATAAGGAAAAATGTTGAAAAACTTGAGGAAAAAATCGAATACAATTTTATCAAAATTAACGACAAAGATTAACACAAATATTTAAAAAGTGAAGGTAAAATTGAAGATATATATTGAAAACTTCCTGATAAAAATCGGAAGAAATATAGAAAAAAGTCGTAAAAATTGGAAGATATTTTAGAAAAATGACTGATAGAAATGGAGAACCCGTAGACAATATTTAAAATCACTGGAAATATCTCTTGAAAAATGAGAGAGCAAAACGAAGTGAAATATTAAAACAGGTAAGGAAAAAAGGAAGATATTCTCGAAAATTTTCAAATAAAATATACATCTAATATACCTGTAACAGTAAGACATTGAGGAACATTTGAAAAAATTACTGATAACAAAGGTAGTGATATATATATGTTATTTGGAAAAAATTGAAGATATCCTCAATGAAAAACGAATAAACACGAAGGAAAAGATAAAATTAAAGAAACAACTGAAGGAACATTTGGATAAATACTGAGAAAACTTGTTAAAAAAAAAAGAATAAATTGATGAAAAATGGAAAATGTTCCAAAAGGATATACTGATAATAATGGAGACAGTTATAGAAAAAATGTTAAGAGAAAGTGAGGCATATATGCAAAATTACGAGTTACATTAAAGAAAAGTATGGAAAAAATATCAGAGAAAGTAAAGTTTTGGAAAAAGAATTGGTACAGAAGAGAGCAATTAGGGAAATCTATGAAAAAGTTGAAGATAGTTTTGAAAAATAGCTGATAAGTATGAAGAAAACATCAAAAATTAACAAAAAGTTGAAGAACGAGTGATAAATATGAAAAAAACGTAAAAAAATGTAGAAAAAAATGAAGAAGTTCTTGTGAAATACTTGATAAATATGAAGAAAACTTTGGAAAAAAAAGGAAGGAAAACTTAATGACAGTTTTGGAAAAATAAGTGATAAAATTAAGGGAAACATGTAAACCATTTAAGCATTTAAGAACAATACTGAAAACTCTACAATTACAATTATCAATAAAAATGGATACGACTACACAAAAAAATGAGGGAAAAATCATAGCCGTTTTGGTCAAAATTACAGAGAAAAATTGAAACAAATAAAGAAATACTTTATAGGAAGATGGAAAACATTTCTAGAATGAAAATAAATAAAATTGGTGCAATTTATCGTCAAATGTGATGACGTATGAAAAACAATAATAATAATAAAGACAAATACACAAAATATTTGTGGAAATTGAAGAAATTTTTGAAAAATAACTTAAAACTGAAGAAAAATATAAATAAATTAAGGAATACAGGAAGACATTTTGGGGATAAATACTGATAAAAACAGAGACGAAAATAGAAAAACCTAAGTTCAATTTAATGACTATATTGGAAAACGTACTGAAATAAATAAAGACAACTGTAAAAAAATTTTATAAAAACAAGAATACAACCTTTAACAAATTACTGATTTAAGTGGATACAAACAGGGAGAAAAATAGGGTAAAATTTGAAGTAATTTCTTGAAAATTGCTGATAACAGTGAAGAAAAATACTAAAAATTAAGAAAAAGAAACTCTTTTATCAAAATCTACTGAAAAAAAATGGAGACAGTATATAGAAAATGTGCAAGGAGATGAAGAAATTTGAGTAAAATGACTGCTTGAAATGAAAATATTTATCGTAGAAATGAAAGCATTTCTGGAAAAACGTCATAGGAAAACTGAAGATATTCGGGAAAAATATGTAGAAAATAAGAAAAGATTTTGTAAAAGGTTTGAAGATAATTTTGGAACAACTATTGAGGAAAATAAAGAAAAATGTTGAAAAATTTGAGGAATTATCGAACACAATTTTATCAATACTAATGAGAAAGATTAAGACAAATATTTATGAAGTTATGGTAAAATAGAATGCATTTATTGAAAACTTCCTGATAATGGGTAAAATATAAGGAAAAACTCATAAAAATTTGAACATATTTTAGAAAGATGACTGATAGAAATAGAGACATACATAGACAATAATTAAGAAAAATTGGTAATTTCTCTGGAAACGTGTAAGAGAAAAATGATGTGAAATATTAAAAACAAGTAGGGTAAAAATGAACATATTCTGGAAAAATTCACGAAAAATATATTCAAATATTAGAAAAAATTATCAAAAATTGACAATGTGTTATTTCAAATTTTTAATGAAGAAAGAAATCATAAACATATATAATTCATGAAAAATTGAAGATATACTTGAAGAGAAACTCATAATCACAAAGACAAAGATAAAATTTAAGAAAAAACTGAAGAAACATTTGGAAAATACTGAGAAAACTCGTAACAAATAAAGGTTAGACGTATGAGAAATGGAAAATATTCCTCGAAAAATTACTGATAACAATGGTGACAAGTATAGAAAATATAAGAGAAATTGAGGACGTTGTGGAAAAATTACTGGTTATAATGAAAGGAAGTATAGAAATAAATATAAAAGAAATTGAAGATAGTATTAGAATACTAACTGGTAAAAAAGGAGGAAATATGTAGAAAAAATTGGTGGAAAAGTTGAAGATATGTTTGAAAATTACCGGAGAAATATGAAGAAAACATCAAAAATTAACAAAAATTGAAAAAAAACATTAGAAGAAAGAATGATATAAATGATGAAAAACATAGAAATTAATTAAGGAAAAAATGAAGATATTCTTGAAAAATACCTCAAATTATCAGAGGAAATATAGAAAACAAAATGAAAGAAAATATTGAAGACAGTTTTCGAAAAATAACTGATAAAAAACAGAAATCATAGAAAAACTTTACGAAAATATGTGAAGACTATTTTGTCATAATTAACAATAAATATCAAGACAAACATAAAAAAATGAAGGAAAAATTGTAGACATTTTGGAAAAAATTACTAACAAAAATTAAGACGAATAAAGAAATACTTTTATTGAAAAATTGAAAATATTTTTAGGATAAGTACTGATAAAAATGAGCGAAATATCGACAAAATGCATGTGAAATTAACTCTGTTTGTAAAAACACTAATAATAATAAAGAATAATATGGAATATATTTAAGAAAATTGAAGAAATTTTGAAAAAATAGCTAATAAAAATGAAGAAAAGTATAGAAAAAAATTCCTGAATACAAGAAGAAATTTTGGGGATAATTACTAATAAAAACAGATACGAAAATTGAAAAATCTAAGGTAAATTTGATGACTTTATTGGAAAAATTACTAAATAAAATAAAGACAAATGTAATAAAACATCATAAGATCTTCCTTATAAGATCAGGAAGACAACCTTTCACAAATTACTAATAAAAATGGATATAAATATCGAGAAAAAAAAGCTAAAATTGAAGTCATTTTTTGAGAAACTACTGATAACCATGAAGACAAATGGAAAATTTTAAGAAAAAAAGGTAGTCATTTTCGGAAAACGACTGACGAAATAGTTATTTATCTAGAGAAAATGTGTAAAGAGAAGAAGACATTTTAGTAAAATTACTGATGGATATGAAAATATTTATAAGAAAAAAAATGAAAACATTTTTGAAAAAATGTCCATGAAAATCTTGAAGGTATTCTGATAAAAAAAAAAAAAAAAACAACAGAAATTTACGTAGAAAATACAGAAAGATTTTTTTCAAAGTTTGAAGACAATTTTGGAATAATTATTGATAAAGATGAGGAAAATATTGAAAATCGTGAGGAAAAAATCGATCACAATTTTAGCAAAATGAACAATAAAACTTAAGACAATTATTTAAAAAGAAAAAATAAAATTGAAGACTTTTATGTAAAAAATTCCAGATAAAAATGTAGAGAACTATACCCAAATTTATAAATATTTAAACACATTTGGAAAAAGGAGTGATAGAATTGGAGACAAATATTGACAATATTTAAGAAAAATTAGCAATATCTCTGGAAAAATGAGAGAGGAAATGAAATGAATTATAGAAAACATGAAGGACAAAAATGAATATATTCTGAAAATATTCCCGATAAAGTTTATTCAAATACAAGAAAAATTATCAAAAATTGATGTCTTTGAAAAAATTACTGATTGTTTGAAAACAGAAGATAATATGTATATAATTAAGGAAAATATGAAAGATATCCTCAAAGAAAACGTGATGAGCACCAACACTAAGATAAAATTAAAGAAAAAAACTGAAGAAATTACTGATAAAAATATAGACAATTATAGAAAAAATGTACGGGAAATTTAAGGCATTTATGAAAAATTACATATTACAAAGAAGAGAAGTATAAAAAAATTTATAACAAAATGAAAACAGTTTTGGAAAAATAACTGGAAAATAGTAGGAAAATTACTGAAAAGAATGAAAAAATTAAAGATATTTTTGAAAAATAACTGATAAGTTTGAAGAAAACTTTAAAATTAACGAAAATTGGAATAAAAATTTGGAGGAACGAGTGATAAATATGAATAAAAGGTGGAAAAATGTTAAGAAAAATATGAATTGGTTCTTGAAAAATACCCGAAAAATAAGGAGCAAACATTGAAAAAAAAAATGAAAATTTAAAGAAAATTTTGAAAAAATATGTGATCAAAATAAGGGAAAAAATCGAAAACCTTTAAAAAATATTGAAAACTATACTATTACAGTTATCAATGAAAATCGAGAAGAATACAATAAAAAATGATGGAAAATTGTAGACACATTTGTGAAAATTACGGAGAAAAATTGAGACAATGGAGAAATACTTTATTGAAAGATGGAAAATATATCTAGAATAACAACAGATAAAAATGGTGCGATTTATTTTCAAAATGTATGAGTAATTAATGACGTTTGGAAAAACAATAATAAAAATAAAGACAAATACACAAAACATTCATGAATCTTTTAGAAATTTTGAAAAATAACGGTTAAAATGAAGAGAAATATAAAAAAATTATGGAAAATAGGTTTGACATTACTGATAAAAGCATAGACGAAAATAGGAAAACCTCAGATATATTTAATGATGTTATTGGAAAAATTATTGGAAAAAAAATAGAGACAAATGTAAAAAAAATTCTAAAATCAAGAATACCATGTTTGACAAAGGAAAAATAAAAGATATTTTTTGAAAAACTGCTGATAAGAATAAATAAAAATACAAAAAATTAAGAAAAAAGGTACTCTTGTATAAACAACTGATGAAAATGGAGATAGTATAGAGAAAATGTGGAAAGAAATGAAGACATTTTAGTAAAATTACTGCTTGAAATGAAAATACTGAAGAAAATGAAAACATTTCTGGAAAATCATCAGAGGAAAACATGAAGAATTTCTGGAAAAATAACTGAAATTTATGTAGAAAATAAATATTTTTTGAAACGTTTGAAGACAATTTGGAACAATAATTGATAAAAATGAAGAAAAATAATTAAAAACATGAGAAAAAAATGGAGCAAAATTTTAGCAAAATTAGCAACAAAAATAAGACAAATATTCAAAAAGTGAAGGTAAAATTGATGACATTGATAGAAAAATTCCTTATAAAAATTGAGAGAAAATTTGAATAGACTCATAAAGATTTGAAGATATTTTAGAAAAATGATTGATAGAATGAAGACACACATAGACAATATTTAAGAAACATCGGCAATATCTCTTGAGAAATGAGAGAGAAAATTGAAGTGAAATATAAAACAGGTAGGGAAAAAATGAAGTTATTCTGAAAAATTAAATAAAATATATATCAAACATAACAAAAACTATAAAATTTTGAGGATCATTAAAAAAATTACTGATAAAAAAGAACACATATATGTATATAATTTTTGAAAAAACTGAAGAAATCCTCAAAGAAAAATGATTAACACGAAGTAGTGATAAGTTTGAAAAAAAGGAAGCAAAAAAATGAAGAAAGAAATGAAGCTGTTCTTTAAAACCACACGAAAAATACAGAGAAAACATTAAAAAAAATGAAGGAAAATTTAAAGGTAATTTTGGAAAAATAAGTGATAAAAATAAGGGAAAAAATGTAAACCTTTTAATAAATGTTGAAACCTCTACAATTACAATTATCCAAAAAAATCGAGATGAGTACAGAAAAAACTGATGGAAAAACCGTAGACACTTCTGTGAAAATTAGAGAGAAATATTGAGACAAATAAAGAAATATTTTATTGAAAGACCGAAAATATTTCTAGAATCAAAACTTATAAAATTGGTGTGATTTACCATCAAAATGTAATGACGTTTGAAAATACAACAACAATAATAAAGAGAAATATGCAAAATATTCGTGGAAATTGAAGTAATATTGGAAAAATAACTTAAAATTGAAGAAAATATTAAAAAAAATTAAGGGATACAGGAAGACAATTTGGGGATAATTACTGATAAAAAGAGAGAAGAAAATAGAAAAACAATTTCAATTTAATGACATTATTGGAAAGTTACTGAAATAAATAAAGAACACGGTAGAAAAAAAAATTATAAAATCACAACACAAATTTTGACAAATTCCTGATGAAAATGGATGCAAAAATGGAAAAAATACCGAAAAATTGAAGACATTTTTTGAAAAATTGCTGATCAGAATGAAGAAATATACCAAAAGTTAAGAAAAAAAGCAACTCTTTTAGGAAAAACAACTGACAAAAATGGAGATCTTATAGAGAAAATGATCAAGGAGATGAAGACCTCTGAGTAAAATTACTGCTTGAAATGAAAATATTTATTGAAGAAAATGAAAGCATTTCTGGAAAAACGTCAGTGGAAAACTGGAAGATATTTGGGAAAAATAACAGAAAATATGAAGAAAATAAAGAAAGATTTTGTAAAAAGTTTGAAGATATTTTTGAAACAATTTTTGATAAAAATAAAGAAAAATTTGAAAAATTTGAGTAAAAATTCGATCACAATTTTATGAAAATTAACAACAAAGATTAAGACAAATATTTAAGAAGTGAAGGTAATGTTGAATACATTTATAGGAAAATTCCGGATAAAAATCGAGAGAAATATAGCAGAAAGTCATAAAAATTGGAAGATATTTTAAAGGGCTGATAGTAATGGACAGAAACATAGACAACACTTAAGAAACATTGGTAATAAATCGTGAAAAATAAGACAGGAAAATGTGAAATATAAAAAACAGGTTGAAAAAAATGGAGATATTTAGGAATATTACCAAATAAAATATGCATGAAATATAACAGAAACTGGAAAACATTGAGGATCATTTGAAAAATTTACTGATAAAAAAATAAGTCACATATGAATGTAAATTTTGCAAATTTGAATATATCCTCAAAGAAAAAGAATAACCACGGAGACAGAGTTAAAAATAAAGAAACTACTGAAGGAACATTAAGAAAAATATTAAAAAAATGATTAAAAAAAAGGGTATATTTATGAAAAATGGGAAATTTTCCAAGGAATTACTGATAATAATGGAGACAGCTAGAGAAAAAATTAACGAGAAATTGAAGGAATTTATGAAAAATTACTGTTTACATTAAAAAAACTATGGAAAAATGTAAAAGAATGTGCAGACAGTTTTGAAAAAAATTGGTAAAAAAATGTAAAATAATGGAAAACAATGAAAAATGAAAATATTTTTGAAAGTAACTGATAAGTATGAAGAAAACATATTAAAATTTAACAAAAAGTAGAAGAAAATAGAAGAATGGGTGATAAATATGAAAAAAACTTAGAAAAATATGAAAAAAAAAAGAAGCTATTCTTGAAAATACTCGAAAAATGCAGAGAAAACAATGAAAACAACGAAAAAAATGAAGGAAAATTTAAAGACAATTTTGGAGGAATAAGTGATAAAAATAACGGAAAACATGTAAACCCTTTTAAAAAAATGTTGAAAACTCTACGATTACAATTAGCAATAAAAATAATTTCTCGGGATAATTACTCATAAATACAGAGACGAAAATAGAAAAAACCTAAGTTCAATTTAATGACTTTGTTGGAAAATGTACAGAAATAAATAAAGACAACTGTTAAAAAAAATTGATAAAATCAAGAATACAACCTTTCACAAATTACTGATGAAAATGGATATAAACAGGGAGAAAAATATGGTAAAATTTTAAGTCATTTTTTGAAAAATGGCTGATAAGAGTCAAGAAAAATACCGAAAGTTAAGAAAAAAGCAACTGACAAAAACTGAGTCTGTACAGAGAAAATGTACAAAGAGATGAAGACATTTGAGTAAAATTACTGCTTGAAATGAAGATATTTATGGAAGATAATGAAAGCATTTCTGGAAAAAAGTCAGAGGAAATTGGAAGATATTCGGGAAAAAGAACAGAAAAATATGTAGAAAATAAAGATTTTGTAAAATGTTTGATGATAATTTTGGAACAATTATTGATGAAAATAAGGAAAAATGTTTAAAAACTTGAGGATAAAATCAAACACAATTTTATCAAAATTAACAACAAAGATTAAGACAAGTATTTAAGAATTGAAGTTAAAATTGAAGACATTTACAGAAAAATTCCTGATAAAAATCAAGAGAAATATTGAAAAATATCATAAAAATTGGAAAATATTTTAGAAAAACAGGTAGAGAATAAATGAAGATATTCAGTGAACCTAACTATCTACCTTTACATAGGCAAGTGATTTCATGTTCTCAAATGCCTTCATTACAAGAAGGTAGATTTGTCTTTTCAATAATTGAAATCTAAAATAACATGGTTCCTCTCCTGTTTTACTGGATTGAAACAAACAGATCCCAGCTTAGATTCAAAGTGATGAGCCATGAAGTACTCCACTCAGTAGGAGGAACACCAGTATATATGTATATCAACAGATGAATGAAAAAGAAAATGTAATAGATATATATAATAGATTACTATTGGTCCATACTGAAAATAAAAATACATATAGTTAGCACAAAACACCTGGGCATATACCCATAAGATGCTCCAACATTTAACAAGGACACATTTCCACTATGTTAATAGCAGCCTTATCTATAATAGTCAGATGCTGGAAAAAAACCAGATGTCTTTCAACAGAGGAATGGATACAGAAAATGTGGTACATTTACACAATGGAGTACTATTCAGCTATTAAAAACAATGACTTCATGAAATTCTTAGGCAAATGGATGGAACTAGAAAATATCCTGAGTGAGGTAACACAGTCACAAAAGAACACACATGGTATGCACTCATTGATAAGAGAATATTAGCCTAAAAGCTTGGAATACCCAAGATACAATTCACAGACCATGTGAAGGTCAAGAAGAAGGAAGACATGTGTGGTTGCTTCTGTCCTTTTTAGAATGGAGAATAAAATACTCACGGGAGGAAATATTGAAACAAACTGTGGAGCAGAGAATGAAGGAAAAGCCATTCAGAGACTGCCCCACCTGAGGACATATCCCATATACAGCCACCAAACCCAGACTCTATTGCAGATGCCAAAAAGTGCTTGCTGACAGAAGCCTGATAGAGCTGTCTCCTGAGAGGCGCTTTGAGCCTGGAAAATGCAGAGGTGGATGCTCACAGCCAACATTGGACTGAGCACAGGGTCCCCAATGGAGGAGTTAGAGAAAGAACAGAAGGAGCTGAAGGGGTTTGAAACCCATAGGAAGAACAACAATATCAACCAACCAGACTCCCCAGAGCTACCAAGGACTAAACCACCAGCCAAGGAGTACACATGGACGGTCCCAATGATCCTTGATGTCCCAGTGTATGGGAATGCCAGGGCAGGGAGGCATGAGTGGGTGTGCAGGTGTTGAGCACCCTCATAGAAATGAGGGGAGGAGGGATGAGATAGGGGGTTACAAGTGGGGATAGTGGGAAAAGGAATAATATTTGATTTCTAATTTCTCCCCAAGAGGCTTTCACTTATTTCCCCTCTGACCCTGGGAGTCTTGTACATTTTTTCTGGCTCTTGGTGTCTCATTTCTTCCTCATGTCTCTTGCTCTCTCACCTCTCACCACATACATACATCTCCGACTAGTGTTGGGGACATTCTCAGTATGAAAATGAGGCCGTAAGTAGTGCCCACATAATCTTTCTGACTAATGGGAACTTAAAACTCCACCTCTGGCCAAGGGCCATTCATGCAGTCCTTCCTCATTACATGGGGTGCTTATATTAGCATCTTTATTCAACAGGCCTCTGATTTTACCTTCTGGCCAAGCAGGTCTCAAACTTTGCTTAAGAGACGTCACATTTACACAGTGTGGACAAAGAGGCTTTCCTCCCCTCAGGTTTGAAGTCTCCAGAGCAGCAAGGAGAGGATTGAACAGCATTCATGGTCTTCAGTGGCATTCATCATCAATGGAGTGGTCCCAAACTTAATGCCCAGACATAGATGGGTGAACACAAACCTGCCAGGTCGACAAAGCACTTGAAACTCACTCACATTTGTGGAACAATGTTCAGATTGCTGCACATCCTCCTGAAGATGCCACAGATGATATAGTTACTTTTGATTGTTGGTGTTGTTCTCTTCTAGGTGTTGTTCTTTTAAGTTTAGAAGAGGACATCTTGTTATTTTGTTGTTATGGTAATCATCTACTGGCATTAAAATCCAACAACTCACTGCTGAACTGCTTCACATTTTCTACTCTATTTGGAAATCACAATGCATGTATACTTTTCCCCCATTGTTTCAAAGACATACCACTATGTAATTCTATTTTACAAATGTAATCATTTTAACAAACATTCACATGAATATATATTTTTTGCACAAATCTGTTTCCTTTGCTGTATTGTTCTTCACCGGATGATAGTTTTATTTGAAGTCATTTGGAAGATCATTGCTTATTAATGCTTCTAAAAATTATATATCTTGGAGCTGTGGGTGGATGACTGAATATATCCAGCACCATAAATACCTTCTTTAGCATTGCTGTCTAATGGGTTATTAGTATCAGTGAGTACACAGCAA
>JADRCH010004726.1:0-10383 GCA_019843965.1 Rhynchomys soricoides
ACTATACCATGAATTTGGATATGTTATGTCTTTTAGCCATCCGGATGAGTTTGTCCCTGGATATTACTGTTGTAGTTGGTATTGGGATAGTAATTAACCTCAATGGTCTTGGTGTGGTAGGCCTCTCATGGGTATTCTTGGGCTGTATTGTTCAGGATCTCCAGATATGTTTATTTCAGTAGCTACAGTTCCAATCAAGGTGGGAAGAGATGTGGTGGGAGAATTGAGGTCCCCAGGAATAGCCGGCTTCTGAGGGCATTTTGGAGTGCCAAGATGACTCAGCAAGCAGGAAAGGTGTGTTCAGGAAGGTGTGCTTACCTGTATGTTTCAGGCTCAGCAGGTCTGATGAAGGGGGGAGTAGAGTTGGAGAGAGGAAGAGAAGTCCCCTAGGCTAGCAGGCAAATCAGGATGGCCTAGTTTGCTCCAGAGGATTCATCAAGCAGGGAAGATGAGGAGAAGAGGGAAGCTTACCTGCCTAGATCAGGTTTAGCAATACTCTTGAAGTTAGAAGGAGGTGTAGCAGGTAAATGGAGGAACCTCTGGGAGAGCAAGCTTCTCAGGGTAGCTCTACTTGCTCCAGAGGACTCAGCAAGCAGAGAAGATGGGTAGGGAAAGGAAGTGTACCTATATGGTTCAGGATCCACCGATCATCTGCAGGTGGGAGCAGAGGTTGGGGAATAATGCAGTTCCCCCTAGGAGAGCCTACTGTCAGGCAACAGAGAGATGAATGCTAGGGGTCCTGTCAGAGTCCCCTTTCATTCAATCTAGTCTTTGGGTCATGTCCTGATGCCACATGCACTAATTATGTGTTCTTAATTTGATTAGATGTTTCTGTAAAGACACTTGCAACCGGAGGTATGTCTCTTAGGTGATTCTAAATCTCATCATGTTGACAATAAGATTAACCATCATAATCTACAACCATCCAAAATAATTCTGAAGAAAAAGAAGAAATAATGCTGCAGATAGCAGAGTATTTGATATCAAGTCATGCAACAAAGTCTTGTACATATACATTTTGAATACACTGTGAACAATATAATATGGGCATAATTATGTCGTATTATTTTTTGTGTCCTGAACACTTTGTTGTGTTTTGAGTGATCATTAGACTTGCAATCCATGTAGAAATATCTCTTCATATTACCTCACATGTCTTATTTAATTATTTAAATTTTCATTTTCATTTGTGTAATGTATGCTTATGAGTACGTGTGTGTGTGTCTGTGTGTGTTTGTGTATAAAAGTATTTTCCAGCACAGGAGTCAGTGTTAGAAGTAGTTAACTCTATGTCTCATAAATTTTTGTTTTGAAATGGGATATCACACTGGACTAGAAATACAGATATTTGATATTTGACAAGCCTGGCTGGCCACCATGCTTCAGGAATCAAATACCTTCTTCTGTACCATTAATTGTGCAACAGATATGTCACCTTACTCAGTTTTCATAGTATTTTTTTAGATCCAAATCCACATTTTTATGCTCATACAGAAAGCATTTACCTACCAACAGAGGCATCTTCTGAGCTCATTCAATGCATTTTAGTGAAAAATAAGTTCATTACATTTCATCATATTATATTTGAAATTCTGTTAATTAGCCAAACTAACTTAATGAGATAGAGAAAATGATAGGGCAATTTACTATTTCAAAGAGCTTTTACCACAGATTATACTTTCTAATAATTTCTAGGAAGAGTTCATCATAATGGCTTGTATTTTTATTGACTTCAAATTTCATATATGCATACATTTTGTTTTAGTAAAATCCACACATTTCTTCCCCTTCAGCTGCTCTCCTAACCCATGGCCACTCTTCCCTCCCATCTTATGTACTGTTTTCTTCTTTTATTTTTAAAACCCCAGAGTTCACTTAGGATTTTCTCTAACTGTACAGCTTGTGGGAAAACAAATAATTTCTCTGGGGTCTCATTCCTAAAGAAAGCCTACTCTACCTTTCCCAGCAGCCATCAATTATAAGAGTTCCTGAGCTGAGAATAGACCACTCTTGTTTTTATCACTTCACACTGGGATTTCATCTGGCTTGATCTTACATAAGTCTTATGCATGTAGTCAAAGATACTGTCAGTTTCTAGATGTAGTTACCAAATTATGCCCAGGCATATATTTTATCTTATCTTTAAGATATTTTTGGTGTACAAACGGTTTGCTTGTGTCTATAGATGTGCACCAACTGAGTGCCTGGTGTTTACAGGGGTGATAGAGCATCAGATTCCTTGGAACTAGAGTAGCAGATAATTAGGAGCCACCAAGTTGTTGATATGAATGAAATTGAGGCTCTCTGCAGGAAGAGAAAGTGGTCTTAACAGATGAGTTCTCCCTTAATCCCCCTACAGAAATATTTCTTTCCATCATACACTATATTCTGATCACAATTTTTCACAGTTTTGTTCCCTCCTCTCTCAGAACCTCTCCACCTTTTCTCTTATTATAAAAGAAACAGGCCAAATGTGTGTGTGTGTGTGTGTGTGTGTGTGTGTGTGTGTGTAGAATAAAACAAAGAAAGCAGAAAAAAAACCAAAACAATAAATGCAAGAAACAAACAGGTGCCCCCAGAAATGCATACAAATAACTTGCAATACACTAAATCAATCACTTTAAGATCAAAAGACAAGGGAAGTAAGCAATTCTGAAACATACACACAGTTTTCTCAGCCATTCTCTCTTACTGTTAGGCAGTAAGTTGCAGTTACAAAGAAAAGATTAGGCATCTGCACTTGCCCAAGGACAGACCTTAGAATTAGGCTCTTCACCCATACTACCCACACCCAGAGGCAGCTTGACCACCAGGAGCACTGACACATGCAGGATACTAGGTGAGGCCGTAATCCACACCCAAATACCTGGCATAACTGGGAACTCCTTGGACTCATGGGACACAGGAACTCTCGCCCACCAGAGACACAAATTTCTTCCAGATTACACCTGGGCACTGGAGCAGACCCTGGGCTCTGAGTCTCCACACATTCCACCCAGACCAAGAGTCAGCTTGACTCCCAGGAGCTCTGAAGCACCTAGGATCTCAGGATCACAGAGGCAGCTGGACTGCCTGGATTTCTGACACAACAAGAATCACAGGATCACACAGAAGGAGAATCTCCAGTCAGAAACCAGACCAGTTAGCTCCACAGATAACTCGATGTCAAGAGGCAATTACAATAATATAAGCAGCTGAACCAATGCTACTTGGCAACATCAGAACTCAGTTCTCACAAGCACAGCAAGCACTGTATACTTCAACACACCTGAAAAGCAAAATTCAGATCTAAAGTACCAACTCCTGAAGATGATAGAGGACTTTAAGAAAGACATAAATGACTCCTTTAAAGAAATATAGGAGAACCTTTTGGTTTCCATCTGCACCTGGAGCTAATCCAGTGCAACAGCTCTCCATACCCAAATCCTGTCCAGAGATATGGTCTCCCAGAAATGCTGAAAAACCTAAGATTACAGGCTTACAGGCTCACAGGAGGGACAAGCTAGAGTCAGAGTCAGCAAGACCAACTGACACAAGAGATAACTAGATAGAGAGAGGCAAGTGCAAGAACATAAGCAATAGAAACCAAGGCTACTTGGCATCATCAGAGCCAAGTTCTATTACCCCAGTCAGTCCTAGATACCCTAACACACATGAAGAGATAATTCAAATTGAAATTCTCATTCCATGAAGAGTATAGAGGACTTTAAGAAGGACATAAATAACTCCCTTAAAGAAATACAGGAGAAAGAATGGACATGGTATGTACTCACTGGTAAGTGGTTATTAGACCAAAAGTTTGAAATACCCAAGAGTCACTTCATAGCAAGCATAGGGCTGAGTGTGAGATCCCAGATGGAGGAGTTGGAGAAAGGATTGAAGGAGCTGAGGGAGTTTGCATCCCCATGGAGGGGACAACAGTGGCAACTGGCCTGACTGCTCGATGCTCATTGAGACTGGAACACCAACCAAGGAATATACATGGAAGAACCCATGGTGCTAGCCACATATGTGGCAGAGGAGAGTCTTATTATCCACTGGGGGGAGGAGAGGCCCTTGGGCCTGAGGGTGTTAGATCCCCCAGTATAGGAGAATGCCAAGGAGGGAAGCCAAGAGTGGGTGGGTGGGTGGTTGGGGGGATACCTCCATAGTGGCGGGGGAGTAGGAGGGAATAGGGAGATTCCAATGGAGAGATCTAGAAAGGGGGAAACATTTGGAATGTAAATAAAGTATGAAAAAAATTAAAAATAAAGAGAAATACAGGAGTACACAGATAAAGAAGCAAAATCCCTTAAAGAGGAAACCCATGAGTCTCTTAAAGAAATACAGGAAAACACATTCAAACAGGTGAAGGAATTGAAGAAAGCAATCTAAGACCTAATAAATAAAGTAGAAAAAATAAAGAACACACAAATGGAGGGAACCATGGAATGAAAAAACTAGGAAAGAGGTCAGGAGCTACAAATGCAAGTATCAACAAAAAAACAACAAAAAGTCCACATATACATGGAACCTGGACAACTATCTTCTCAATGATAACTTTGTCAGAAAAGAAATAAAGAAATAAGTTAGATTTTTAGAATTTAACAAAAATTAAAGCAGAACATATCCAAACCCTGAGACACAATGAGAGCAGTGCAAAAAGAAAAATTTGTATCTCTGAGTGCCTCAATGAAGAAAATGGAAAGAGCATACACTAGCAGCCTAACAGCATATCTGAAGACTCTAGAACAAAAGGAAGCAAATACAACCAAGAGGAATAGAGAGCAGGAAATAATCAAACTCAGGACTAAAATCAACTAAGATGAAAGAAAGAACTATACAAGGAATCAACAAAACCAGGAGGTGGTAGTTTGAGAAAACCAATAAGATATATAAACGCTTAGAAAGACTAACCAGAGGGCACAAAGAGAGTATCCAAATTAACAAAATCAGAAATGAAAATGGAGACATAACAACAGAATCTGAAAATAAAAATAAAAAAAAGTATCAGTGCCTACGACAAAAGCCTATGTTCAACAAAACTGGAAAATCTACATGAAATGGATGATTTTCTAGACAGATACCAGGTACCATAGTTAAATTAGAAGAATGCAAATTGATCCATTTTTAACTCTCTGCACAAAGCTCAAGTGGATCCATGACCTCCACATAAAACCAGATACACTGAATCTAATAGAAGAGAAAGTGGGCAAAATCCTCAAACATATGTGCACAGGGCAAAATTTCCTGAAATGAACACCAATGGCTTATGTGCTAAGATCAAGAATCAACAAACAGGACCTCATAAAATTGCAAAACTTCTGTAAGACAAAGGACACTGACAGTAGGACAAAATGGCAACCAACAGATTGGGAAAAGATCTTTACCTTCCCTACATCTAATGGAAAGAAGATATCCAATATATTCAAAGGTCTCAAGAATTTAAACTCCAGACAAACCAAATAACATGATTAAAAAATGGAGAACAAAACTAAATAGAATTTTCAACCAAGGAAACTGAAATGGCCAAGAAGCACCTAAAGAAGTGTTCAACATTTAGCGAAATGCAAATCAAAACAACCCTGAGATTCCACTTCACACCAGTCAGAATGGCTAAGATAAAAAACTCGGGTGACAACAGATGCCCGCGAGGATATGGAGAAAGAGGAACACTCCTCTATTGCTCGTTAGATTGCAAGCTGGTACAACCACTCTGCAAATCAGTTTGGTGGACCCTCAGAAAATTGGACATAGTACTACCTGAGGAGTCAGCTATTCCACTCCTGGGCATATATCCAAAAGATGCTCTAACGTATAACAACGTCACCTTCTCCACTATGTTTATAGCAGCCTTATTTATAATAGCCAGAATTGGGAAAGAACCCAGATGTCCTTCAACAGTGGAATGGATACAGAAAATGTGGTACATTTACACAATGGAGTATTACTTAGCTATTAAAAACAATGACTTCATGAAATTTGTAGTCAAATGGATGGAAACTTAAAATATCATCCTGAGTGAGATAACCCAGTCACAAAATAACACACATGGTATGTACTCATTGATATGTGGACATTGATATATTGATATATTAGCTTAAAAGTTCAGAATACCCAACATTTAATTCACAGACCATATGAAGCCCAAAAAGGAAGACCAAACTGTGAGTGCTTCAGTGCTTCTAATAAAGGGCAACAAAGTACTCACAGAAGGAAATATGGAGACAAAATGTGGCAGAGACAGAAGGAAAGTTCATACAGACTGTCCCACCTGGGGATCCATCCCATATACAGTCACCAAACCTGGATGCTATCGTGGATGCCAGAAAGTGTTTGCTGACAGGAGCCTGACATAGCTATATGCTGAAAGGCTCTGGGAGAGTCTGACACATACAGAAGTGGATATTGCCAGCCAACCATTGGACTGAGTGCAGGGTCCCTGATGAAGGAGCTGGAGAAGGCACTGAAGGAACTAAGAGTGTCTGCAGCCTTATGGAGTGAGCAACAGTGTTAACAGGCCAGACCCCCTGGAGCTCCCAGGCACTGGACTACCAACCAAAGAGTACACATGGAGGAACCCATGGCTCCAGCAGTACATGTGGCAGAGGACCAACTTGTTGGACATTAGTGGGAGGAGATGCCCTTGGGCCTGAGGGTGTTCGAAGCCCCAGAGTAGGGGAATGCTAAGGTGGGAAGAGAGCAGTGGGTAGGTGGGTGGGGGAGCACCTTCATAGAGGCAGGGGTCAAGGGCATGGGATAGGGAGTTTTGAAGGGGAGACCAGGAAAGGGGAAAACATTTGAAATGTAATTAAAGAAAATATCCAATTAAAATAAAAAAGTCTCCTGAACAAAAAAAATCTCCAAGATTAGATAGTTTTAGTGCAGAAATATATCAGACCTTCAAAGAAGACCTCATATTAACTCTTCCCAAAATATTTCACAAAACAGAAACCAAAGAAATACTGAATCCAACCCAATGAATTCTATGAAGCAACAGTTACTCTGAAACCTGAGCCACACAAAGGCCCAACAAAGAAGGGAAACTTCTGACCAATTTCTGTTATGAATATTGATGCAGAAACACTCAATAAAATTCTTGCAACCTAAATCTAAGAGCACATCAAAATGATCCTTCACTATGAACAAGTAGGCTTTGTCCCAGGGATGCGGAGATGGTTCAATATATGGAAATCCATCAATGTGATCCACTAAATAAACAAACTAAAAACAAAACAAAACACATGACCACCTCATTAGGTGCTGAAAAAACCTTTGACAAAATATATTAACTCTTCATGCTAAAACTAATGAAGAGCTCAGTAATTCATGTTACATACATAGATATAACAAAAGCAATATATGTCAAACTAATAGCCAACATCAAACCGAAAGGACAGAAACTTGAAGAAATCTCACAAAAATCAAGAAAGCTAACCAAGAAAGTGAAAGATCTCAATGACAATAACTTCAAATCTCTGATAAAAGAAATTGGGAAAGACATCAGAGGATGGAAAGATCTCCAATGCTCATGAATAGGTAGGATTAGCATAGTAAAGATGGCCATCTTACCAAAGGCAATCTAGAGATTCAATTCAATCTCCATCAAAAGTCCAACTCAATATGTCACAGAAATACAAAAACAATTCTCAAGTTCACATGGAATAACAAAAAATCGAGGATAGCAAAAACCATTCTCAACAATAAAAGAACATCTGGGGGAATCACCATCCTTGACCTCAAACTCTACTACAGAGTAATATTGATAAAATCCACATGGTATTGGTACAGACAAAGGCAGGAGATCAATGAAAAAGAATTGAAGATCCACAAATGAACTCACATACCTTTGTTCACCTGATCTTTGACAGAGGAGCCAAAACCATCTAGTTGAAAAAAGACAACATTTTCGACAAATGGTGCTGGTTCAACCTGCAGTCATCAGGTAGAAGAATGAAAATTGGCCCATTCCTATCTCATTGTGCAAAGTGCAAGTCCAAGTGGATCAAAGACCTCCCTCCACATAAAACAAAATATGCTGAAACTAATAGAAGAGAAAGTGGGCAAGAGCCTTGAACACATGGGCACAATTTCTTGAACAGAACACCAATGGCTTATGCTCTAAGATCAAAAGTAGATAAATGGGACTTCATAAAATTGCCAAGTTTCTATAAGGCAAAAGACACTGTCAATAGGACAAAATGGCAAACAACCAACAGATTGGGAATTGATCTTTACCATCCCCACATCTGATAGAGAGGTAATATCCAATATATACAAAGAACCCAAGAAGGTAGTCTCCAGAGAACCAAATAACCCTGTGAAAAAATGGGATACAGAGCTAAAATTAGAATTCTCAACTGAGGAATATCCAAAGGCAGAGAAGCACCTAAAGAAATGTTCAACATCCTTAGTCATCAGGGAAATGCAAATCAAAACAATCCTGAGATTCTACCTCATACCAGTCAGAATGGCTAATAACAAAAACTCAGGTGACAGCAGATGCTGGCAAGGATATGGAGAAAGAGGAACACTTCTCTATTTTTGGTGGGATTTCAAGCTGGTACAACCACTCTGGAAATCAGTCTGGTGGCTCCTCAGAAAGTTGAAAATAGTTCTACCTGAATACCCAGCTATGCCGTTACTGCGCATATACACAAAAGACCTTCCAATATATAATAACAAAGACACAGGTTCCACTAAGTTTATAACAGCATTATTTATAATAACCAATGGCTGGAAACAACCCAGATGTCCCTCTAGAAAACAATAGATATAGAAAATGTGGTACATTTACACAATGGTATACTACTCAGCTATTAAAAACAAATGACTTCAAGTAATTCGCAGTCAAATGGATGGAACTTGAAAATATCATCCTGAGTGAGGTAATCCAATCACAAAAGAACACACATGGTCTGTACTCACCGATAAGTGGATATTAGCCCAAAAGTTCAGAATACACATGATACAACCCACAAACCATATGGCATTCAAGAAAAAGAAAGAACAAAAATATAGAAGCCTCAATCCTACATCCATGTAGGATTGAACAAAACAATCACAGGAGGTTGAGGGAGGAATGGAAATGGGACAGAAAAAGGAGGGGGAAAAGGGAGGGCAGCATCATGTATTGGAGGAGACAGGAGAGAAACACAAAGCTTCAGGAAATTGAATAGAAGTGTGGCACTGGGGTATGGGGAAATGGGGGGTTGCCACTAGAAAGTTCCAGGCTCTAGGGAAGCAAAAGGCTCCCAGGAACAAATGGTGATTACTTTAGCCTAAATATACAACAAAAGGGAGATACAACCTATAGAGAACACCTCTAATAGATAGGCACAGCTTTCTGTTGAGGGATAGGGCCACCCACACTTTTCAAAAATTTTAACCGAGAAATATGCCTGTCCAAAGGAAAGACAGGAACAAAAATGGAACAGAGACCAAAGGAAAGGCCATCTAGAGACACCCCACACACACACACACACCTAGGTATCAATACCATCTGCAATTACCAAATCCACACACTATTACTGAAGTCAAAAAGCACTTGCAGACAGAAATCTGGAATGGCTGTTCTCTGACAGGATCTACCATCACCTGACAAATACAGATGCAGATACTCACAGCCAACAATGGGACTGAGCCCCAGGACTCCAATGAAACAGTTAGTAGATGGACTGAAGGAGCTGAAAGGGATTGCAACCCCATAGGAGCAATATCAACTAACTAGACCACCCAGAGTCCCAGGGACTAAAGCACCATGCAAAGTATATACATGAAGACAGCCCTGGTTCCAGAGATCAGTGGGCAGAGAAGCCCTTGGTACTGTGGAGACATGATGCCCCAATATATGGGGATGGTTGAGCAGTGAGGCTGGAGTGGGTGAGTGTGTGGAGGAGCACCCTCATAGAGGAAAAGTCATGGGGATTGGGGAGATGGATTTGGGGAAGGGGAGTTGTGGAGTGGTAACCAGAAAGGGGGATATCATTTGAAATGTAAATGAATAAAATGATTAACAAAAAGAAAGGACTAGTTATTTATTACATTTCCTTTAAAGTAATCTTATAAAAAGCTTAGAAGAATCACAAACCTAAAATTTTGTATAAAGATCAATCATATCTACTTTAAAACCTCAGAATTCATATCTATTGGTGAGCAATTCTTATCAAATCATATCAAGAAGCAGAGGGCAAAAAATAGGTATAAGAAATCAATTATCTATTGAAATGGTGAAAATACAACACACCCATCTCTGTGTGTATTTTCTGACACACTAATGATAGTGTTGGGGTGGGGTAAGACAAATGTGCCATAGTGGCCCATGCTAGTTAGGGCAGTAGCTCCCAAAGTGGGTTCAAACCCAACATTGATTAGTGTCTGGGAGATGGGAGAAATGAGAGTTCT
>JADRCH010004731.1:0-12195 GCA_019843965.1 Rhynchomys soricoides
CAATTCTCAAATTCATATGGAATAACAAAAAACCCAGGATAGTTTTTACTATCCTGGGTTTTTTGTTATTCCATATGAATTTGAGAATTGCTCTTTCTAGGTCTATGAAGAATGGAGTTGGGATTTTGATGCGGATAGCACTGAATCTGTATATTGCTTTCAGCAGGATGGCTATTTTAACTATGTTAATCCTGCCAATCCATGAGCATGGGAGATCTTTCCATCTACTGAGGGCTTCTTAAATTTATTTCTTCAGAGACTTGAAGTTCTTGTCATACAATTCGTTCACTTGTTTGGTTAGAGTCACACCAAGATATTTTATATTGTTTGTGACAATTGTGAAAGGTGTCATTTCCCTAATTTCTTTCTCAGACTGTTCATCCTTCGAGTATAGGAAGGCTACTGATTTGCTTGAGTTAATTTTGTATCCAGCCACTTTCCTGAAGTTGTTTATCAGCTGTAGCAGATCTCTGGTGGACTTTTTCGGGTCACTTAAGTATACCATCGTATCATCTGCAAATAGTGATATTTTGATTTCTTCCTTTCCAATTTGTATCCCTTGGATTTCCTTTTGTTCCCTGATTGCTCTAGCTAGAACTTCAAGTACTATATTGAATAGGTAGGGAGAGAGAGGGCAGCCTTGTCTAGTCCCTGATTTTAGTGGGATTGCTTCAAGTTTCTCTCCAGTTAGTTTGATGTTGGCCACTTGTTTGCTATATATTGCTTTTACTAAGTATAGGTATGCTCCTTGAATTCCTGATCTTTCCAAGACTTTTATGATGAAGGGTTGTTGAATTTTGTCAAATGCTTTTTCAGCATCTAACAAAATGACCATTTTTTTTTCTTTGAGTTTGTTTATGTAGTGGATTACATTGATGGGTTTCCTGGTATTGAACCATCCCTGCATTCCAGGGATGAAGCCTACTTGATCATGGTGAATGATCGTTTTGATGTGTTCTTGGATACGGTTTGCAACAATTTTATTGTGTATTTTTGCATGGATATTCATAAGGGAAATTGTTCTGAAGTTTTCTTTCTTTGTTGGGCCTTTGTGGGTCTTTGGGTTCAGTGTGACGGTGGCCTCATAGAATGAATTGGATAGTGTTTCACCGTTTCTATTTTATTGAATAACTTGAAGGGTATTGGTATTAGGTCTTCTTTGAAGGTCTGATAGAATTCTGCACTGAACTCGTCTGGTCCTGGGCTTTTTTTGGTTGGAAGACTTTTAATGACTGCCTCTATTTCTTTAGGGGTTATCGGACTGTTTAGATGGTTTTTCTGATCCTGATTTAACTTTGGTAATTGGTATCTCTCTAGAAACTTGTCCATTTCCTCCAGATTTTCCAATTTTGTTGCATATAGGCTTTTGTAGTAGGATCTGATGATTTTTTAAATTTCTTCAGGGTCTGCTTTTATATCTCTGTTTTCATTTCTAATTTTGTTAATTTGGATACTGTCTCTGTGCCCTCTGGTAGTCTGGCTATGGGTTGATCTATCTTGTTGATTTTCTCAAAGAACCAGCTCTTGGTTTTATTGATTCTTTGTATAGTTCTTTTAGTTTCCACTTGGTTGATTTCAGCCCTTAATTTGATTATTTCCTGCCTTCTACTCCTCTTAGGTGTATTAGCTTCTTTTTGTTCTAGAACTTTCAGATGTGTTGTTAAGCTGTTAATATATGCTCTCTCCAGTTTCTTTTTGGAGGCATTCAGAGCTATGAGTTTTCTTCTTAACACTGCTTTCATTGTGTCCCATAGGTTCGGGTAAGTTGTATTTTCATTTTCATTGAATTCTAGGAAGTCTTTAATTTCCTTCTTAATTGCTTCCTTGACCAAGTTTTCATTACGCAGAACATTGTTCAGCTTCCATGTGTATGTGGCCTTTCTTTTGTTGTTTTTGCCATTCATGACCAACTTAATCTGTGGTGATCTGATAGGAGGCATGGGATTATTTCAATCTTCTTATATCTGTTGAGGTTTGTTTTGTGACCAATTATATGATCAATTTTGGAGAAGGTACCATGAGGTGCTGAGAAGAAGGTATATTCTTTTGATGCAGGACGAAATGTTCTATAGATATCTGTTAAACCCATTTGGTTCATAGCATCTGTTAGTTTCACTGTGTCACTGTTTAGTTTATGTTTCCAAGATCTGTCCATTGTTGATAGTGAGGTGTTGAAGTCTCCCACTATTATTCTGTGAGGTGCAATGTGTGCTTTGAGCTTTAGTAGAGTTTCTTTTTTGAAAGTGGGAGCTCTTGCATTCGGGGCATAGATGTTCAGAATTGAGAGTTCTTCTTGGTAGATTTTTCCTTTGATGAGTAAGAAGTGTCCTTCCTCATCTTTTTTGATGACTTTTGGTTGAAAGTCCATTTTATTCTATATTAGTATGGCTACTCCAGCATGTTTCTTGGGGCCATTTGCCTGGAAAATTGTTTTCCAGCCCTTTACTCTGAGGTTGTGTTTGTCTTTAACATGGAGGTGCATTTCCTGGATGCAGCAAAATCCTGAGTCCTGTTTATTGATCCAGTCTGTCAGTCTATGTCTTTTTATTGGGGAGTTGAGACCACTGATGTTAAGAATATTAAAGAATAATGATTGTTGTTTCCTGATATTTTTGATGTTGTTTATATTGTTTGGCTATCTTCTTTTGAGTTTGTTGAAAGATTACTTTCTTGCTTTTTCTTGAGTGTAGTTTCCCTCCTTGAGTTGGCGTTTTCCATGTATTCTTTGTAGGGCTGGGTCTGTGGAAACATACTGTGCAAATTTGGATTTGTCATAGAATATTTTGGTTTCACCATCTATGATTACTGAGAGTTTTGCTGGGTATAGCAGCCTGGGCTGGCATTTGTGTTCTCTTAGAGTCTGTATGAGGTCTGCCCAGGATCTTCTAGCTTTCATAGTCTCTGGTGAGAAGTCTGGTGTAATTCTGATAGGTCTGCCTTTATATGTAACTTGCCTTGTTTCCCTTACTGCTTTTAATATTCTTTCCTTGTTTTGTGTATTTGGTGTTTTGACTATAATGTGAAGGGAGGAATTTCGTTTCTGGTCCAGTCTATTTGTCGTTCTGTAGGCTTCTTGTATATTTATGTTCAGCTCTTCCTTTAGGTTAGGGAAGTTTTCTTCTATAATTTTGTTGAAGATATGGACTGGTCCTTTAAGTTGGGAAGCTTCACTCTCTTCTATACCTATTATTCTCAGGATCTGTCTTCTCACTGCATCCTGGATATCTTGGATGTTTGGGTTAGGAGCTTTTTGGATTTTGTGTTTTCTTTGACTGTTGTGTCCATGTTTTCTATGGGATCTTCTGCACCTGAGATTCTCTCTTCCATCTCTTGTATTCTGTTGGTGATGCTTGCATCTATGACTCCTGATTTCTTTTCTATGTTCTCTAACTCCAGAGATGTCTCCCTTTGTGATTTCTTTATTATTTCTATTTCTGTTTATAATTCCTGAATGTTTTTTTTTTTCATTTCTTTGATTGTGTTTTCCTATAATTCTTTAAGGGATTTTCTTGTTTCCTCTTTTAGGGTTTCCAGTTGTTTACCTGTGTTCTCTTGTATTTCCCTTAAAAGAGTTATTTATTTCCTTCTTAAAATCTTCTATCATCATCATTACATGTGATTTTAAATCTGAGTCTTAATTTTCTGGTGTTTTAGGGGTCTAGGGCTGGCTGTGGTGGGAGAGCTGGATTCTGATGAAGCCAAGTATTCTTGGTTTCTATTCCTTGTGTTCTTTCCCTTGCCTTTCATCATGTGATTATCTCTTATATTAGCTGGTCTTTCTCTCTCTGACTGTGACTTATCTTTTCTACAAGCCCAGGTGTCAGTATTCCTTGGAGACCATTTCTCTTTCCGGACTGTTCCTCAGTCCCTGCATCTGGAGTCCTCCTACTGGCTTTTCCACAAAAGTTGGTGGTTCGTGCTCTCCTGCACTGTTTGGCTATGGAGGTTGGTGGCCAAGGCAGATGTCTCTCTCCACAGATGGAAACCTGCGATCATACCTCCCAGTTGTTGCTTAGTCTCTGGGTTTTGAGTCTTCCATCCCCTGGCTTTTCCACACAGGTGGGCATCTCGCTTTCTCCCTGTGCTCTTTGGCAATGGACACCTTGTGGCCCAGGCAGAGTTCTTCCACCACAGGTGGAAACCAGCATGCTCTTTCCTTCAATGAGATTTTCTTTTCTATCTCTTGTATTCTGTTGGTGATATTTGCATCTATGACTCCTGATTTGTTTCCTAGGTTTTTAATTCTAGAGTTGTCTCCTTTTGTGATTTCTTTATTGTTTCTATTTCTATTTTTAGTTCCTGGATGATTTTGCTCATTTCCTTCATCTGTTTGATTGTGTTACCTGTAATACTATAAGGGATTTTTGTGTTTCCTCTTTAAGGGCTTCTAGTTTTTAACCTGTGTTGTTTTGTACTTCTTTAAGGGAGTTATTTATTTCCTTCTTAAAATCTTCTATCATCAACATGAGATGTGATTTTAAATCTGAGTGTTGCTTTTCTGTTGTGTTGGGGTTCCAGGGCTTGCTGTGTTCGGAGAGCTGGGTTTTGATGATGCCAAGTAGCCTTGGTTTCTGTTCCTTATGTTCTTACCCTTGCCTTTTGCCATGTGGTTATCTCTGGTGTTAGTTAGTCTCATACTCTCTTATGTGGCTTTTCTTTCATGTAAGCCTCTGTGTCAATACTCCTTGAAAACTTGTTGTCTGTGAGTGGAATTTGGGTTCGGAGAGCTGTGTACAGGGTCAGCTCTGGGGTGCAGACAGAAACCAGAAAGATCTGGCCCCCAGCTGTTCCTTTGTTTGTGTGTCCTGATGGCTCTGCAAGGGTCCCTCTTGATCCATTGAATTTGAACAGAAGTGGTGGTCTTGTCCATGCTTGAAGGTGTGTTGGCACTCCTGGGATTTCAGCTCTCTCCTGGCTCTATTTGATCATGTAGCCCTGTGTCACAAGATCTTCTTCCTGGCCACCAAAAGAAACCTGAAGACCACTCCCCAACTGCTGTTTCCTTGGGATATGAGGTGTGTCCTCACAAGCACTCAGGCTTGCATTGGAAGTCAGGCTTTCTCCAGACACTATTTGTCCATGGAGCCCTGGTGGCCCAGGCAGAGGTCTCCAGTCACAGATGGAACCAGAGGCTTCTTTCCCTGGCTGTTCCTCAGTCTGCATGTCCCATGGATTCCGAGCTAGTTCTGCTGAGCTGTGGTGCTCCTCTTACTTGCTCTCACAGGCTTTTCCACTGTCCTGGAAGGCTAGCTTTCTCCCAGTACTCTTTGGCTATGGAACCCTGGTGGCCCAGGTAGAGGTCTCCTGCCACAAATGGAAACTAGAAGGCTCCTTCTCTCCAGCTGGTCCTCAGTCCCTGTGTCCCAAGGATTCTGGTCGAGTCACACTGTGCAGTGTTGCTTTTTAAATCCACTCTCACTGGCTTTTCCACACTCATGGGAGGCTAACTCTCTCCCAGCACTATTTAGCTATGGAGTCCTGGTGGCCCAGGCAGAGGTCTCTTGCCACAGATCACAACCTGTGTTGCTAAGTGACAATAGTTGGCTGTTTGTGAGGGCAAGCAAATACAAGCAACTGGAGAATAAAAACACTGGGATGAGAATGTAAGCCTCTATCTGAAAGATTAACTGACAAGATCAACTACTCAGTGCTCGTCTTAACTTAAATGATGGACAACTATTCTCCAATCAAATCTTCCATTCTTTTAAGGGAAAAGGGGTTATTTAATCTAAAGGAGTAGCATAATAAATGGTAGATCAGTGGTGAATAAATGAGTTAGTGGTTCAGAGCACTTCTTGTTCTTGCAGAGGACCCCAGTTTGGTTTCCAGCACCTACATTCACTAGCACAAAACCTCCTGTATCTCCAGCTTCCTGGGATCTGATGCCCTCTTCTGACTGCTATGAGCACTCACACTTGCTCCACTCCCTCCATGTATACAATTTAAAATGAAAATAAATGATTAAAGGAAAAGAAATAGTACTACATGCTGGCACGGTTGCTCAGCCTGTACCAGGAAGTATGCTCACAGAAAACTGATCACCTGAGTTTGAGTCCCAGACTGAACCTGCAGAAAAGAAAGAACTAACACCTTCAGGTTGTCTTTTTACACCCCACCCACTACAGTAGTTGTCTTAGGTCAACACAATTTTTTAGTGACATAATTTGTATTTATTATCTTTTACTATTTTCAGAATTATAAATAAGAGTCAGCAAACCTTCCATGACTGGAAAGTCAAAGGAGGATGCTGAGGATGGAGGGAATAGGCAGAGAAGTATTCAGGGAGTGAGGGGAGAAATTAAAAGTATCCAAAGATATATAACAAGTTAATGAAGTTGTAAATGATAAATCATAAAGAAAACAATCATATAATTTGTTGGGAAATAATTAAATTACAAATCCTGAAGGATGGAAGACACATACATTGTTTATAAAACTTGCTTCATTGTTTAAGATATTTTTCCAAACAAGCATCGAGCTCTGTGTTGTGATGTCAGAGAGTAAAAGAGGACTGAGAGACTGAGCCTCAGTGATCTGCAAGCCCAAGAGGTTTTTATTCAGCCCTGAAGCACTGTGGGAGGAAACTCATTCCTTTGCTGACAGTAATAGGTTGCAGTATCATCAGCCTCCACAGGATTGATGGTGAGGGTGAAGTCAGTCCCAGACCCACTGCCACTGAACCTGGCAGGGACCCCAGATGCTAGGTTGGATGCACGATAGATGAGGAGTTTGGGTGGCTGTCCTGGTTTCTGTTGATACCAGTACATATAACTATTACTACCTGACGTAACACTTTTGCTGGCTTTGCAGGAGATGGTGACCCTCTGCCCCAGAGACACAGCCAAAGCTGGAGACTGGGTCAGCACAATGTCGCCATTGGAGCCTGGAATGATAAACACACAGACTGTTGTAATATATGCATAAAAACCTTCCCAGCAGAGGACCATTTTATTAAAAAATTTCAAGAATACGGTGGACATCACGAAGAGAAACCAGAAAATCAGGGGTAATCAGGAAACTTAAAACCAATTACAAATGTATTAATTATAATGATTAAGAGCCCAGAGGCATGGAAAAGCATGATGGCCACAGAGGTTGCTCCCAATACTTCTCTGCATCCTCACCTGGAACCCAGAGCAGCAGCACCCATAGCAGGAGTGTGTCTGTCTCCATCTCTGAGAGCTGGAAGAGAGGATGCTTCTTAGGCTTCTGGCAGCTGCCCTTAAAGGAGATTGGGCTGTTGGATAATGACTCCTTATGCAAATCAGCTCAGCAGAGTGTGTACTGCTGCTCAAAGGGCACCTGCTCCTTCACCCACAGAGAGTTGGTGTCAGCTGAAAATTTACTAGAGCATCACATGTGTCTTAAAGGACCCTTCTCAATACATTTTTTTTTTGAGACAGGATTTCTCTATTCGTGGTTGTCCTGAAACTGCCCCTGCGTCCTAAGTGCTGGGATTAAAGATGCACACAACCACCCAGATTTTTCTTGCAGTGTACTCTATTAAACATTTACCCTCTATTCTTTTTGAGGTGTGAGGTGGGGAGTGCATTGTGGATGCACTATGAAGAGAATGCATGTTATTTCAAGAACAACTTGATCCCTCAATTTCGTACAGAGCCAACAAAAGCATTATCTGAGAGGGAATAGAGAAAAATGGTTCAATGAAGAAAACTAACATAATTCTTGGCATGCTACCTCATTTTTATAGATCCAAGTTTTATATCCATGTGTATGAGGTGTCTTTGTATGTTCGTATATTTGTTCATGTTCATGTTAGAGGGCAACTTCTCTTGTCATGGTATGTGGGTGGACATCAGAAGATAAGTTTGGGTGTAGATCTGAGACAAGGTCTGTTGTTGTTCAGCACAACTCATGAAATGCTACCTGGGCTATGCTGTTGTGGGATTCTCTTGTTTCCTTCCATCTCTCCACATCATCACTCTAAATCCACAGCATCACTCCAAGTACAGTCCTTGCTGGTTCTGCATCTGGCTTTTTGTGGGTACCTGGGTTGTGAGCCAGGTCCTCACACTTATGTGACAAGCACTTGGCCTCAGAGCCACCCTGTCATCCCATCGTCTTCAAGTAAAACCAGTGAGTGAAAGTTCTTTTTACTGAATATAAATAATACTGCATGATATGTAGGTGTTCAAAAAAGAAGAAAAGTAGCATGTAATGAAGATGTGCCCAGATAAATCTTTTGTGTAGTTCTTCAAAACATCCAAAATTATTAAAAGACAAGTTCCTTGTATTTTGTCATGGTGATAAAAAGGTAATCAACAAAACTGTGGATTCTTCCTCAGAGAAATTGTATTCATATTAATTGAGTTGTGTTTTCTTTGCATGGACTTAACTGGGTTGGAGATTTACCAAAACCACATAGCAATATTTAATTCAATAAGAAAATAAAAAAGTTATTAGAAGACATAAAATGAAGGAAAAGTAAGAAGCATTGGAATGGGGAGAATAGGAAGAAAGGAGGGAGAGGAAGGCAGGAAGAAAGAAGAGAAAGAGAACCAAGGAAGGGAGGAACAGGCAAGAAGAAGAATGAGAAAGAAGTGAGGAAAGAGGGAGGATGAAGGAAAGATGGACAATTCCCTCCGCCTCAGGTTATGCTCACTCTTTCTTTTTCCAGGTCTCTGCCATATAGAGATGGATCCTTTTGTTTTATTGTGCCCATTCACGGTACTGAACCTGCTATAGTTCATAGATGAGATTAACAGGGTAAAACAAATATACATCGCATGAAATTAGCAAGCTATTCTTCACATTTTTACCTTCCTATTTTGAAGTATGCTTACTTTTAGCTCATTTTTGTATTCAAAATTAGGATGTCAACCTGGTATAATGTGGAAAGTTAGGTGGTATTTCTCATTTATGCCCATAATAAAAAATATTTCAATTTTATACAGTGTATACATCCATACCAAAGGCCATACATTTTTAATATCCCCAAATCTCATAGTTATTACTTTAAGGCTAGTCATTGTTTGTGGGAGACAATAATAAATGTTTCTGATGTTCTAATACTGCTTCCATGAGCTTCTCCTATTGCTCTAGGTGCTCTTGACTTACCTTGTATATGGCAGTAAGAACTGCACTTCTGCCAGGCATGGTGATGTAGTCTAGTAATTCAAACATATAAGAAGTTGAGACAGGAGGATCTTGAATTTGCAGCCCTCTAGGACACATAGGTTAGGTTACACAGATGACCAAATCTTCTTCCCTGCTCCAAGCCCCACATCTAGTTTTTCATTTAGTGCTGTTAACATATACTTTTATTTATCCTGACTTTGTACTGTTTTTTTTTTAACTTTCTATTCATTACCATTGTTTCTTTTGCTTCAGTGCCCCAGAATTGCCCTCTCATCATGAAAGGAGACTCAGTACCCTCTGACAGCAAGATTGAGAAAAGATCAAGATGATAGACCAGAAGATGTATGGGACAGGGAGTTCCTGTGTGGACTGCAACACAGATGTGCAAACAAGGATGACCATTGCCAAGGAGGTACCTGATCCCAGCACTGAGACAAAATTTTTTCTTTTTTCTTTTTCTTTCTTTCTTTTCTTTTCTTTTCTTTCTTTCTATTCGTTATTCAAGACAGGTTTTGTCTGTATAGCCCTGGCTGTCCTTAACCTCACTCTGTAGACCACGCTTTCCTCGAACTCAGAAATCTGCCTGTCTCTGCCTCTGAAGTGCTGGGATTAAAGGCGTGCACTAGCACTGCCTGGTGAGACAAGATTTTTGACCATAGACAGCTCAGAGTGGAGCTCTTTGACGTGCACAGAAGGGCAGAAATGCACTGAATATGGGGAAAAGATAGGCTAGGCTTTCCAAAGGAGGACAAAGGAATTGAGCATAGTAGCAGACATGGGCCTGAAGGTAATATGCTGGAATTTGGCCAAGAAGGATAAGGTTTATGCATAGTGCAAAGAGAGTCCATGGGACAGAGTTCATGTTTTTCAGTGAATATTATGTAATGAATGTGCTTGACACACAACAAAGAAAATCATGTGAAGGCTGTTGTCATTTCTGTCCCAGCTGAACTGTTAGCTCTTTCATCCTATCATTTTCTGAATTTACAAAATGATATTAAGAATTGTACCCTCTTGACAATACCCAGTTCCACAAGCCCAACTTAGACTGAGTGAGCATTTAGTAAATTATAATTATTTGTAAAGCTACCATATAGAAAAGTTTGCTAACCCAATAATTGCTGACCCTGGAATCAAGCACACTTTCTCCCTGGTTTCAAAAGACCGTAGTTTATTGTGATGGACTTTGTCACATGGGATCATATATTCTGAAAGACATATAAGTACTGAAGACAAAGAGGATAGTGTCGCAAAATCTTTTCTTTTTCCCCCTTAGAATAGATTCCTTTCTATTTTGCCTTCTAGAAGAATTTTTCCATTACGAGAAGTTTTCCCTTTCCCCACTTACGATCTTTCCACTTTTCCCCTTAGAAAGCTTTGATAGTAAACTTTTTACAGCTTAGTAATAAATTCTATAATCGTAAAACAACAGTAGTTTCTGTCAAAAAATTCTGCAGCTCTGATGACAGAGATTTATCTGTTCCTTTGCTCCCTAGTCCCATACTCTATACCCACCCTCTATGTTTCTATGGATTGAGTTGAGGCCAACTCTTTTCAACTATTGCCATTTTGTATTCAGACTTTATTTTGCTCATAAGTAGAAATAAAGTTCAGGTTCTCAGATTCCACTTCCCAGGAGTCATTATCCACAGCTGACATATGGATAATTAATAAGAATGTTATTGTTAACCCAAAAAGTTATGGTTGAATCATGGTCTGTTATGTCCTTGTTCTGAAATTCCCCTGTTCACCAACTATCCACTACCACACTTACCTCACTCAGGACCAATGAGCAAAATGGTTATCCAATAATACTTTGTCTAGTAAGCCAAAATGTAAGATTGCTCCCCTTCTTGCCTTTTAACCTTTTGAACCTGATTTTTTCCTATTAAAAAGTCTGCCCTGAGAATTATTTGATGTCATATTTTCAGACTCACTTCTGAACTACATCCCTGGTCTGACCACTATTAAGGTCATTAAATTCAATAAACTATTCTTGCTTAACTGAGATCTGTATTTGGATGGTTGGTGTGGAGATTCCTGAACCCCACCAGACTGTAGTTTGCTTATCTTTGACTTCAAAGCTACTATCCACATATATATGAATATATTCCATATTCATCTTTCTGAGTTCAGGACTTCTCACTGAGGAGGGTTTTTCTACTGTTTAATTGCAAAATTTCATGTTATTGTGTGTGTGTGTGTGTGTGTGTGTGTGTGTGTGTGTGTACTTTATCCATACTGTTGAGGGACTGTTGTGGTAAATATTCAAAAGAAAGAATATATCAAGTTCCCGTGCTATGCCCTTATTCTCTCAGCCAGGTGGGCAGGCCAGCCATGCAGTGGCGAGCAATGGCGAATCTGCTTTTATCTCATGGATCTCTGAAGCTCCACAATCAATCTACCCTGCTCACTAGGTTCCCACTGGTTGGTTGATACCATGCCAATCCCATGCATCAATACCCCTATTGCCTCTTTGGTGCACATCAGGCAAACCCATATTTTGCTGCCGTACCTTTCTCTCTGCAACCCAGAGTAGCCTCTAAGAGAAAAAACAAACAAACCAACAAACAAAAAATCACCAGAAAAACTTAGCTCAGGAGCAATAGTAACTCAATCTCTGTGCACAACAAGTACAACCCAATCTTGTAAGCCTAATTAAATCTAAATCACTGGAGGCAAATACTTGTGGATTCCCCATGATATAAAGAAACTCTAGAAGCTACATCTTACCCCTTCTGCTGTACCTTTTCAAATGAGACCTCTCTCTCTCTCCTGCTCCTCTCTTCCTCTGTCCAACCCAGAGGCTCCTCCTTTGTGCCTAGTGATTGGCTCCTTTATTCATTACTGGATTGTTTCACAAAAAGTCACATGAATGTGTAGCTCACTCCTTGTCTGAAGCCCCTCCCAGGAGGGCAGAATTAGAATCAAATACAAACATCCCACGGACCTCGAAAACAAGAGATATCTAGGTTGTTTCCAATTTCTGACTAGTCTAAACAGAGCAGCTTTGTACACGGCTGAATAAGTGTCTCTATGGTAGGATGAAGTATCCTTTGGGTATATGCCCAAGAGTGGTGTAGCTGGATATTGAGG